>ML809909.1:0-42885 GCA_009831015.1 Picea engelmannii
TGTACTCATAAGTTCCTTGAAGTGTACATAAATGATTGGAATGTGTTCAGTATACTCAAGGATCACATATAAGTGATCAAGATAATGTTGGATAGGTGTAGATAGTGTCATATTTCATTGAACTTGAAGAAGTGTATTTTTTGCGCACCGTTTGGAATTTTAATGGGACATGTAGTGTACAAGCAAGGATTACTAGCAGATCCAACCAAGATTGTAGTAATTATGGATTTAGAACCACCTACATGATTCAAAGAGCTGAGGGAAACTTTGGGTCATACAGGCTATTACAAAAAAATTATTAAGGGATACACGCAGATCACAACACCAATGGAAAAGTTGTTGAAAAAGGAAGAAAAAATTCAATTGAACAAGGATTGTTAGAAGGGTGTGGACACATTAAAGAAAAAACTAGTAACTGCATTGATTCAGATCTTTCCATATTGGAACAAGGAGTTCCATGTTCACGTAGATGCATTTCCCATACCATTGGTTGCAGTACTATCCCAACCAAGGGAGGGAGACATAGATCATCCAATTGATTTTTCAATTAGGAAGTTGTCCATAGCAAAGAAGAATTAGACTACCATAGAACGGGAAGAATTGGCAATAGTATATGTGGTATAGAAATTCAGACATTATTTATTGGGGTCTCACTTTAATATGTATACAAACCATTCTGCATTAAAATACTTAGTGAACGAGCTGGTGTTGGGGGGGTAGAATATGAATATGGCTACTATTGTTCCAGGAATACGATTTTGAGGTTGTAGTGAAACCATGGAAGTTAAATGAAAGACTACATAATCTATCGGGCATGCTATTAGGAGAATATGCATGAAATTTATATGACAGTTTCCCATATGCATAGTTATTTGCACTAAATATGGTGGATGATTACTTCTCATACATCATGAAGTTTCTAAGTACAGGTATGGCTCCATCAGACATGATGGTTGCACAGAAGAAACAATTGGTAGTGAAAGTAGTAGATTATCAGTTGATTGCAGGGAATTTATACAAGTTGGGTGAAGATGGAATATTGAGACATTGTGTATTGGAACATGAAAGACCAATGATACTTAAATAAGTGCATGATGGGATTGCAAGAGCACATTATGCGGGGAGAGAAACTACAAAAAATATTTTGTGCACAAGAATTTGGTGGCCCATTCTTCACAAAGATGCTAAGGAATATTGCCAGTCATGCGATGTCTATCAAAGAGTGGGAAAACCCTCCAGGAGGGATGAAATACCTTTGAATCCACAAGTTACGCTGCAAGCATTTGAGAAATGGGGAATATAATTTGTAGGGAAAATCAACCCACAAGGAAGAAGATTCGGGGCAAGGTAATCACTGCAACGAAGTATTTGACAAGATGGGAAGAAGGATCCCCATTTATAGACTGTACCGTAGAGACTATTGTGCATTTTTGTTCAAGAATGTAGTCACGCAATTTGGATGTATGTGCATATTACTCAATTATCAAGGAACACACTTTATGAATAAGACAATTGCAGCATTGACTGAGGAGTTTCAAATTCATCATCAGAAGAGTAACCTCTATCATCCTCAAGCCAATGGGACATTGGAAGATTTCAATAAAATCTTAGAGAATTATTTGACAAAAAATTGTAACGTAGGGAGATATGATTGGGACTTAATAGTTCCTGCAGTGTTATGAGCTTACAGCACTACAAGTACAAATTTGACAGAACAGACACCTTTCAGGTTGGTCTATGGGAAAGAATCAATGATTCCAATGAATTTTATTCTACCTAGTCTATGCATTGCAACAATCATTGATCTTTCAGACTTGGGCGTAGTAGAGGAGAGACTATTACAGCTAGTATAGCTTGAGGAATATTGGTTTTTTGCAGGCCTCCATTAGTAAGTCCAAAAGGTAAGAGAGAAGACTTGGTATGATTGACACATTAAACAGAAAAATTTTAAAGTGGGAGACTTAGTATTAATTTATGACAGTAAATTTATGTAGCATCCATGGAAGTTTAGAATGCACAGGTTAGGACTCCATGTGATTCAGCATGTAACAAAGGAAGGTGTTGTGTAGTTGGAAACCATGAATGGAGAAGTCCTTACAGGAATGGTGAATGGAAGTCGGTTTAAACTCTATAGATATGGCTGACAGTCTGCGTAGTAATCAAGGTTGTGTCCGAACACATGTATCATAGTAGTTGTACTATAATATTAATTGTTGGTGTATATAAATTTACAAAGTCAAAACACCTTATTTTGTTTATTGATGAGTCTTGTAGTCATGTCTTGGTCTCGTAAAATCATGTGTCAAAGTCCTAGGGTTACTATTCCATGATGACTTGTCTTGGGTTTACTCATTTATGAGTCAAGTTTTTGATTGATTGGGTCATGTATAAGGGAATTATAGCATCATCTCAAGTCATAGGTGAGTGGTTAGTCTTTTTCAAGGTCAAGTCAATTTGTCACATTTCTATCCCACAGTCCTTTGTCATCATTTGAAAAGGGTGAGTCTTAAATGTATTACATCATGTATTTAAAAGAGTCATGGGAGCATGATATCACATGTACAAAAGGTTACTTGGGATTTCCAATCCAAATTGTACCTTTAAGGGACTCGTAACCAATCAGTTTAAATTTTGTTGCATAACCTCCTAGCATTTCCCAACGACTAACTGTAAATTTCAAATCACAACAAAAATCTCCTATATCAATAATGGTCAGAAAAACATGGGAGTCAATTTTTTCCTTTTCAATTGGGTTTATAGGTTTATGGGCTATTTCCTTTTTAAAGTCATCAAAACTCTGGTTTTCTATGAAACTGAAGTTTACAGCGAAAATACAAGTTTGTTGTGAAAGTTCAATCTGTTGCAAAATGAGAAAGCCTCGTATCATCCTTGGATGCCATTGAAACTTTGTTTTATGTTACATATTTCTCAGTTTCTTTAAACCTATATGCCATCAAAACTTCAATATCTTTATCTGTTGCTAAATTCTTATTTGTGTTGAAATTTCTATCCAATTTGTTGTGAAAGTCCTTGCTACTAAAGCCCTGTCTCTTGAATAAACCCTAAATATATATGATTTCCTTCATGTTTTTTAAATAATACTACCCCTATTCCCACCAACATCATATAACTCTCCACCAACATCCATGGAACATGAAAAGAATGACAAAAAAAAGAAGATATACAAGGGAGGTGATGTAGAAAGGTTCGAACCCCAGGGTCTGCAATTGTTGGATTCAAATCCCATCTTCATAGAATCCTTTCAAAAAATGGGATGCCTCACCTTCTATGAAAATATGCAAGGAGGTCACATGGATGTAGCTAAACAATTTTCTATGAATTTTTATGGAGTCAAAACAAGAGTTGGATCACTGGAATTTCAAGTTGTAGAGCAGACAATTGAAACTATGACAGAAATGCCCCTGCAAGGTGAGAGGTGGTTTAAGGGGATGGCCTTGTATTATTCATACTGTAATGATTATTTTAATCCATAACATCAAAATGAAAACATGTTGAAAGGGGTGCCAATGAACCAACCATATGCTAGAACACCATGACAAGTTGTTGCAAGTAATCCAGAGATATTTCACTTGTGAGGGGCATTTCAACATGGTGTACATGTACCATATCAGACTACTCATGCATTTTACAAGTAAGAAATATCTAGATATTCCATATTATCTTTGTAGAATCTTGGGGAATATGGTTGACAAAGTACAAGCAAAGTCTAAGCAAGTTGAACCTAGTCTCTTTCATTTTAGTCTTATCAAACTTTTAGTCCTTGAGGAGATTAAGAAAAAAAATGGAGAATGGAGTTCCTTTTTGTCTACAACAGGTTTTTGTACAGAGACCATTAGTTCTCCACAATCTAAGGGAATTACCCCTTCCACAAATGATAAAGGATATTTTATCAGTTTGAAAAGGAAAAGATAAAGAACAACAACATGTTGTGATTGAAACCCTTGAGACTACAACCAAAATTTCTCTCTGCAAAGGAACCAAGCGAAAGGGTAAAGAGCCATTGGAACAGGGTATAAAGAAAACTACAAACATTGAAGAAAACCCTAATAGTAAGAGAAGCAATATGAAAGGGAAAAATATTATTTTCACTCATGAAGAAGCAAAAATGGAAAAACCCAAGAGACCCCTAACTAGGTCAGTGTTGGGTTAACCTTTCACTTCTTGGGATGACCCAGGTTCGGATCTCAACAAGTTTCCAACAAAACCCTCTAAAACTATTGGCCCTCCTGGTAAACCAGAAGGCAACAATGTGTGTAAAGTGCACAGCGCAGTCTCACCTGAGATAGATTTTATGGGTGACTGCAATACCTAGGTGTTTGTAGTCTAGGAATGAGTGGGGATCTGGGAGGGTATTTTATCTATCTTTATGCATTATCCTTGTTTAATCTTTAAGTATTTCTAGGATTTATTCAACTTTAGCCTCATGCATGCATTTTAATACATTTGGTTAATCATTCATTCATAAAATAATCATCAACATAAGGTAAATATTCATTAAACATCACACAGAACATAGGTTTTACTATGGTTGACCCCCTCCAGGGACTATGTCCACAAATATTTGGCTTCTCTGCTCTTTTATTTAGTATGCTGCAAAATTTGACGTTGCACGCATTACATCTTCAGTCATACAATCATGACAAGGTTAAGGAACCTCTGTGTGGAGGACTATATCACACCATGCTCCTCATCATGTGACCTAACCCTAAAAATATATCTTATTCGACTCTTCTACAACCTTCTTACAATCGACAATCTCTCAACAATCATAATAATCGTTATCAACTCAACAACAATCTAAAAAACAACATCCCCCTACCTATACCTCATAGGTTCTTATTTATACTATTTTATAGGATTATAGTCATTACAATCCTTATCAAAAACCCTAACCCTGTCTCGGTTAGGCTTGTCTTTCTGCTTGCCATGTTTCTTTCCCTCTTGCATGTTGCTTTTCCTTCTTTTTGTGCATGTTTCTTTCTTACCACTTGTTGCACATGCTCCAAAATTAGGTCTTCCCTTCCGAAAATAGGTCTTTCCTCCAAATAGACATGTGGCCCATCCCAATCCACTCAGGTGGTGCGTGCTCCCTAAACAGCCTCTGCCAAGCTATGAAAATTTCCTTCTAATTCTTCCCCTTTTTCTCTAGCTTGCACAGCTTTCCCTGTAAGCTCTTTTACCCTCTGCATTGAAATATGTTCCTTGAGAGACTTTGCACTATTAGCATGGCCCTAAGACATTATTTCCTTCTCCTCCTCTAGTTCTACAATTATTTGTGCCACTTTATCTTGGAGGGGTTCTAGTTGATCTTGATTGGCATGCTTGTTATTCTGCGCAGTATTCAATTATGTCTACAAGGTCTTCATCTCCTGTGTTCCCTTCAATCGCACTGTAATTATCATGGACTTTTGTCGTTTCTTTAGCACCTAGATTGCAGTGTTGATTTCCTCCTCTTTATGTTCTATTTTTTGGACCCTATCATCTTCCTCCAACATCGTCCATAGTTGCGTGGTCCTGTCAAAAAATTATGGGACCTTTTCAGCTTCTTTCTCCATCATTTCCAATTGTGGGGCTGCCTTTTTCCCTTTCAACCATAACTTCAAGAGGAATAATTGGGGTTAAATTTTCTTTAAGTTCCTCGATATCCTTCTTATATTCCTTGAGTGTTTGTGCGATGATTTGGATCTGTTCTTCTGCATTACTCATGACTGCTTGCATGTTGTCTGGAATTCTTTTGAAGACTTCCTTCAGCTTGTGCTCTAAGTTATATGTGTGTTTCTTCTCTTCTTGTGTCTCTAGATTTACCTTCTTTACCACCAATTATATGGCATCCTTTCCATTTCTAGTTACATGAAATTCCTCCATGTCTATTCTATCTCACATTTTCACGTCCTACGCGACATTGACTTGTAGTTTTTACAATGCCTCTGTTGGTATTTTATCCAATACCAATTGTACCTACTCTAGGTCTTTGAGTGGCATATGGGATAAGGCATTGTCAACCTACAACATATATGTTTGTATTTGGAAGCTTGGGCTTTCTTGCACTACAATCTGGATTGTGTCTTCTTCATTCTACGCGGTCTTGTCATATGTTTCTGTTGCTTGAGGAATCAGTTCTATTCTCCTTTCTTGCATTTGCACTGCTTTTATTTGTTCAAAGACTTGCTTAATGTAGGTAAACTTGTTCTATATTCTTCCTCTTTGGTTCTCTATTCTTCCTCTTTGGTTCTCAACCTCTTCAAACTCCTCTAGTGTGTGATATTGTACTCTCTCTGCGACGAGATCAACATCATCCTTAATAATTGTGTATTCTGGGATTCACTTATGGGATTTGGTCATCTTGTACAACCCACCTGTATGTATAATTGGTCATTTGGGTGGCCCTGTCTCTTGTGGAGTAGTTTTTGACGGGGTTTCTTTCATCCTTCTGTCCCCGCCTTCCTTGTTCTTCCTACACTGGGGCATTGTCATTCTTTCCTATATGCGCATCCTTCTTTGGGGCGTTTCCCTTATTTTGTGTCGTTGTCTTTTGACTAGGCTTCACTTGCTACGTTGGTTTCTTTATCATTGTGTTTCCTACTGCAGATGTCTTTGACAACCCTACCTCCACGTCCTTTCTCTTTGGCATATCCTTGGTGATGAATGGGATTTTCCAGTCATCCTTTCAGTCTTTCATTTCCATTTCAACTTCCTCTGTGTTGATGCATAATCAAAGTTGTAGCCATTCTTTCCCTGGATCCCTGTGTGCTTGGATCCACATGTTGTGTTGTGTAGCCCTAAAGTTCATTATCCCTTGATATTGCATGACCACTTTCGAATTTATCCTCCAAGTTTTCGCTATGGTGTCTTGTGTGTCATTGAGATACCGAGCAAAGGTGTTGGCATTGCCACTTCTTCGCTTGGGGTCCGAAGTGCTTTCCATCGATGTGTACCATGTTGCACAAAAACTTCCTACTCTGTCATATAAGTATGAGTACAGAGGATCCTACCATCCTATTAAGGCTATTAGGATCATGAGCCAGGAGTAGTGGAACTTTATTTTGAAATCCTGCATGTCCTTGTAGTCATCCAGGAACAGGTTTAGTAAGTATGGGGCCCAACTAAGCATCGTGTTGTGTGTGCATTGTGTTACTGCTACGACAACCCCTATAGGAACCTCCTCCTTGCGACATTTGTGAAGCAATTTGCATGCCATTAATTGTGTGGCCATCCTGGTGATTGCATTGCTAATTCTCTTTAAAATAATTCTGCACGAGCCTCTTTCCATCCCACATGTCTTCTTCATCTCTTCTACGAGAGCCTTTTCCTTGGTTTTATCGTCCAAGTATTGTGCAGGCTTCTTGCCATTTGATGGCAGGCCTATGATGAATGCAATTAGTTCTATGTCAATGGAAACTGGTTCTTCTAACCACAAAAATCATCCATGGAGGGCCGCCAGCAACTCCTTGACGCATTTTTTCACATATTTTCCCCATCTGAAGTGAGGAATTTCCAACAAATTCAAAACCCTTTTGTTTTCCAAACCTACTACCCATTTCTTTGGTTGCAACATTGGATCTTCGAATGGCCCTATGCACAAGCTCTCCATATACACCTATTGCGCAAATTCTGGGAATTTGTTAGTGTCAGACACATCGTGGTTTGTGTACCTTAGTATTTCAATGCACCCTATTAATATTTGCATGGGTTGCACCCCATCTGGAATGTGTGACAAGATGATTGAGGCATCAGGATACTTGAAGGGGACCATGCGATTGGTTGTTTCCCCTTCCTTTGTGTTGTCACACTGGATGTCCAAGCCTCTGGCTCTCTTCCTTCCCAGCCTGAATTTGGCTACCTCATGATATCCTCAAGATGCACTTCCTCCTATTGTGTGGACCCCACCATAGGTTGTGGCCTTGGTCCGTCAGACTCTATTCTTTCGCTGTCACAGCCATTTGTTATGTGGACTGCTTCAGCCCTGGAAGGTTGCAGTGGGTTACCTGTGGTTAAAGCATCATGGCCCTACGCACTATCATGTGAGTCGATATCCATCCCAGCCATCGTCGAGGCCTTCTCTTCTTCCTCGACCAGTGTGGTGCTCACTAGTTCGACCTGCGGCGAGGGAATTGCGTTGACATCGACGATTCCCTCCCTCTTTGTAAACTCTTGTTCTACCTCTGTGGTTTCTTGTGGTGACCTATGGCTTATATTTGTTTTTCATGTTGTTTGGCTAGGTGTTTTGACCTTTGGAGTTGCCATAATGGTTGATTCTTCCTTTCCCAATTGAGATTCGACTTCTTTGATCTCTGCACTCGCCTATTCGCCTCTAATCTTCATGCTCGTTAGCTTCACGGGTTTGTAAATACACAATAAGTCTTCTTTGGCCTACGTTTTGACTTTATATAGGGTGTCATAAGTGCCCTGAATCTTCTTAGAGAATCTTCTTTGGTTTTTATTAATGCGTTGAAGCTTGTCGAGTACGCTTCGTTCAGTTTTATAAATGCCCATTTTTTGTCTTTTTACCCCAACGACTATTTTTTCTTTTCCGACCGTTGGCCCCTTTTTTGGTATGCTGCACTTTTTCATTGTGTTGTACATTTCTATTGTGACTTTCCCTCAATGCGCGGTTTTTTTTTCCTATCAACCATATGTTGCACTTGGTCACTTCTTCTTTTTGTCACGTTGGTTCCACTATCTTTTGCACACAATATTTCTCGATATTTTGTATTTTCTTTCGTTTCTACTTTTTGTTTTCTTCATTTTTCTCCATTTTATACTTTTGTATTCCTTTTTCTAAGTTTTCTTTCCTAATTTCTACTATAGTACAGTATATACATACCTTTCTTACTGTGTTGTAACTTTTAAGGGTTAGTAGGTTGACTGTCCCTGTACAGTTTCAGTCGACTACCGTTGATCATTGCTTTCAATTATGTTCTTCCCAAGTCCTCTAGTTGTACATATCCCCCATATGTGACCATTTTTACTTCATATGTCCCTAGGCAATGCATTCTAAACTTACCAAGGTGTTGGGAATATTTTTTTTCATAGAGTAAAACTAGGTCTCCCTCCTTAAAACTCTTCTTTTTAATATGTCTGTCGTGTCAAGATTTGTCTCTTGCTTTCTATACTTCCTGGTGAAATCCTGCCAAAATCCTATCCTCTTCCATTTCAATTCGTTGACTTAGCCTCTCTTGTACTGCGCCTCTTTCATTCATGTTGGTAATTGTTGATATGCGTAGATAGGGTACAAAAAATTATAATGGTATTATTTCTTCCTTCCCATACACCAATATAAATGGTGTCTTTCCTGTCAACTTATTACATGTGGTCCTATATTCTCGTAGTACTGCTAGTATTTTCAAGTCCCAATCATGCATGTTGACATTGCAAATTTTAGTCAGAGCATTTTCCAAGATCTTGTTGAAAGCTTATACTATTCAATTTTCCTAAGGATGACATGGTGTACTCTTCTAGTGATAGACTTCAAACTCCTCAGTCATAGCTCTGATGGTATTATTGATCAAATGAGTGCCTTGATCACTCATCAGAATCCTAGGACATCCAAATCTGGTGATTACTTTCTCAAATAAGAAGTGTGTTGTTGTCTCTGTGCTACAGTCTTTGACTGGTGTTGTTTTTTCCCATCTTGTTAAGTATTCAGTCACAGTATTGATATATCTAGCTCCTGACCTTTTTGTTGGTGGATTTATTGGTCCAAAAAAGTCTATTTCCCATTTTTTAAATACCTACAGAGTCACTTGTGGTCTTAGAGGCATCTCATCCCTTCTGTTAGGCTTTCCAACCCTCTTACAAACATCACATTTCCAACAATATTCCTTGGCATCTTTATGCATTGTTGGCCACCATAATCCTGCACACAATACCTTCTATGTGGTAGATTTACCTGCATAGTGTCCTCCAACGATACCTTCATGAGCTTCTATTAAAATTTTGGGCCTTTCATGTTCCAATACACACCTTCTCAAAATGATATATGCACCCATTTTGTATAAATGTCCTGCAATAAGTTGAAAATCTGCAGCTCTGACTACCATATTTTTATTTTGCGCAGTGCTAAACTCTTGTGGTGCAACCCTTGCACTTAAGTATTAAATAATATCAGTGAATTATTCATCAGCTACCTATACTAAAAATAGGTGTGCATAGGGGAAGTTGTCGTCCAAGTTCGTAGGTTCTTCTCCATTATTTACCCTTGATAGGTGATCAAGTCTTGCATTCAACTTCCCTAGTTTGACTATCACTTCGAAATCAAATTCTTGGAACAATAATAGCCATCTACAGATCCTCCCCCCCAACACTGGCTTGTTGACTAGATATTTGAGGGAATAATGGTCTGTGAACATTTTAAAGTGTTTACCCAGTAAATAGTGCATGAATTTCTGAAGTGCATATACCATGGCTAGGCCTTCTCTTTCTGTGGTGTTGTAGTTATGCTATGATTCTGGTAAAATTCTCCTTCCAAAGGCTATAGGATGGTCTAAGTGCCCTGCTCCTGGTTGCACCAGAATTTCTCCAAGTGTTATGGTTGATGCATCTACATGCACATGAAATGTCTTTTCCCAATATAGAAATACTAGTATAGGTATTGTTACCATCTTCTGTTTTAAATTCTCCAATCCTTGCTAACAGTCCTCATTCCACTGAAATTCGGTGTCCTTCTTTAACAGTTTTTCCATTGGTGTAGTAATCTATGCATACCCCTTTATAAACTTCCTGTAATAGCATGTATGTCCCAATGTTTCTCTTAACTAGCGCACTGACTTTGGTGGTGGTAAATTTACAATGACTGCAAACTTAGAAGGGTCCATTAGTAAACCTTGTTTACACATTATATGTCCCAACAATATTCCAAAAGGTATACCAAAAATGCATTTATTGATTTTTAATGATATCTGACATTTCCTGCATATTTCCAACATTAATCTTAACACTTCTACATGGTCCTTTAATTGAGTATATATAGTCTAGTCATCCAGATATACTTCTAGAAATTGATGTGTGAATTCCTTAAAAGCAACTATGACTACCCTTGAAAATATGGTTGGTGCATTATTCATCCCAAATGGCATGATTGTAAATTGGTAGGATCCCTATTCTGTAGAAAAAGTAGTCTTATACCTGCCTTATGGAGCTATTTTGATCTGATGGTAACCTGAGAATCCATTTGTGAATGAAAATGCTTCCTGGCCTCCCACATTCTCTAAGACCTCATATGTAAAAGGGGTAGGGAAAGGATCATGCAAGAAATCATCATTAAGTTTTCCTCAAATCTACAAAAACAATTATCCCCCCTGTTTCTTTTCTTAGACTACCATAGGACTGATCCACTCAGATTCCTCTACTAGTTCTATGATACCAGCTTCCAACATTCTGTCACTTTATTCTTATACATTGGATTCAATATTTTCCTAACAGATTGAATCCAATGTATAACAATAAAGTGACAGATCTAGCCTTAGGTTTGAGGGGTATATTCATATCACCTATCTCCCCTGTTATGCCTTTCATCTCTGTAAAGGTCGTTGGAAATAGGTCATTGTATTCGCGCAGTAACTCTATTATTATTTCTATTGTTTTCTCATCCCAATAGTCTCCAATACTTGACATTTTAGGATTGTCATTCGTCCCAATGTTAACTTTCTTAACTTTGATTGGTGTAGAAAATACTTCTAACTCCAGATATGGACCTTCCACCTCTCTTTCTCCTTCAATATCTGTGATCTGAATGTTGTGTGGATCATCTTCATATGATGCTTCCTCTTCAATATGATAGCCTGAGAGTAACTCTTTGATTGTATGTTTGTTCTATTGTTGGTATTTTGTCATGATTTCAACTTTCAGTTCATTAATAAATATCATTCCATGTATCAGCTTCGTCGTTGAATCAATGTTTCGGTACTCATGTTCAAATGAGAAGGTTACTACAAAATTTTGGTGTAAGCCTGTCCATTCTATAATGTCTATGTGCATCTTCTGGTCTATATACCATATCCCTAGGATTCCTTCCAATGTATGGATAAAGTGATGAGGCCATTCCTCTGGTGGTGTCATCCTCCACTATGTTTTGAACTTCTCTAAGTGTTCAACTAGTGTTCCCTGTCCATTAGACCTCTACATTTTATTGCTCCCCTACTCTGCACCAAATATAATGCACAATAGTCATTTACACTGATACCAGTCCTAAATTGTTTCTTTGTGTGCACCCCACCATCTTGTAGGTGTTTCCTTGAGTGCAATGTCTAGGCTTAATAGCCTTTGATTGTCTAACACTTCCTCTACATATTTTTTTAAGAATTCCTCTAAGTCATTCAACCCATGAAAATTGGAAGGTTCTCTTATCTTTGTACCAACCAATCTTACTGTCTGGTATATTCTTACACACCTCCTTATGGAAACTTCATGTAATCGATGTTGCCAATTATCCAAACTTGTATCTGAGTCAGAAGAACATGGTGTAATGATTCTCTAGCTGAGTACCCCATCTGTAGTTGGTTTAACATAATCCTCTTCTCCCGCGGTGGTTTTGTACAAATGGTTTATTTCCTCCAGATCCAAACAAGTGGGTTCTAAAAACCTTTCTACTTCTGAAGGATCCAATGGTGCAATGACTCTATATTCTCCTAATTCAAAAGTAATTTTTCTTGTATTTAGGTTGATTATAGGTTGGTTATCAAATGATCAATCCAATCCAAACAATGTTGGGTAAGGTGTTGTACCATCTACTATTTCTATTACTTCAAAATCTACCATAGTTCACACTCCATCCAAATCTATTGTCACACCTTTAAGTCTTCCAATGGGTAACACTTTGTGTTGATTTTGTAGTTTCAATTGGACAGGTGAATAGCCTAAGGTAGGTTCCCCCATACACTTCCACGTCTTCTTAGGTAATACATTTACTTAAGAGACTAAGTCTAGTATAATATTTCCCATATTGAAATCCCTGATATTAGCATTTAGTCTGAATTCTCTGTTTGTCCTTCTCCTTGTATGGACATAATTGATTTTTGCATGTTCTAACTTCCCTTCCACCTCTATGTTACATATTTCTAGCATATTCTGTAAGACCTTAACAGATAATGGGTCGTTCAATAACTTAACACAATATTGTAGAAAATTATTTAAGGCACTTACTTACTCTATAGGTTGTTCTTTATTGGTGTGGTCCATTGAGAATGGTATCCCATATATTGGTGGGTTCTGAGGTTGTTGTGAGACTGATGTAGATGCAACATTATTCTTGAGACACTCTCTTTTGGATTCCTTAAATATTTCCTTTTCTTTCAGTGCATCGAACTGCTTATGTGGCTTAGTGTTCTTCTTAACCCATTGGTGTTGATCTGGATCTCATGGTACTGCATCAATTCTTGTCTCGGTTCTTCCTCAAGTGACTATATTAATGTTCCTCCCATCATCATTGGCTTGTGAAAAGATCCATTGAACATTCTAGTTATTCTAGTTCCCTTTTTCTTTGATCTTCCCCAAGATTGTCGGACAATATTTTGTGTCATGATCTATTGCACGATAGTACATACATGTTGTTGGTGGAAGTGGACAATCCCTTGCATAATGTCCTGGTTGTTGGAAGTTGTGGCACACTATTGGTCCTCTTCCTTGTCTAAATCCTCCTCTACCTCATCCTTCACCTATGTATCTACCTTGATCTCTACATGGTGTGTTGTACTGAGGTATCTGGTTATACTGTGTGGGGATATATTGTGGTTGTGCATTATTATATTGTGGTTGTGTATTGTTGTATTGTTGTTGCGCATTATTGTATAATGGTGGTACCTAGTTAAATTGAGGTGTAGCTTGTCCTGTCATCATTTCTACTTGCAACCTATAAGTATCTGAAGTTATTTCTCTCATCATCTCCATCGTTCTACAGTCGTTATCATCATGACCCACTGATTTGCAAAAATTGCAATATGAACTTTTTGGTATTGTCTTATACTTCTGCATCATTGGACAATGATATGGATCATGCCAATGTGTCTTACAAATATCACACCATGGTCCTCCTGTTGGCATAGGGACAGACCCGGGGTTCAGGGCTACTACAGTGCACCAACAAAACCCTAACTACCGGCCCTTTCAGCAACACGTGCAAAGCAGATGAAGTCTCACCCGAGGTAGAGGCAGGGGTGGTTGCGAGACTTAGGTGTATGCAACCTTAGTTGGGACACAGATCTATGCTTATATTTCTTACAAATAACTTATCATAGGTCATTCATCAATATTCCACTTAGATCTACTATGTTGACATAATAGAGCACCACAGTATTCAATTAGGTCTAGGTTATTTTAGCACTTAGCAACAACAAGACAGGTCAGATCTGGTAGACCAAGCACTTAGCATATTCATACACATCTGATTTAGCATTCATATACATCTCTAGCACTAAGCATAATCAAGTTTATCTAATCACATCTAAGCACTTAGCAATACAAAACATCTAAGAATAAGAACAAAGAACAACACACAGTATTTACGTGGTTCACCCCCACCCTGGGGCTACATACACCAACTATTCTTCTTTATTAGCTTCAGTCAATCTGATTATAGCATAGAGCTATCAAAATCCTACTCTGCATAAGAAAAGAGATCTGCGTGCACCTTGCCAGATCCTCCTTCCTCGAGTAGATCTATCACAAAGCCTCCTTACAATCTGTGCACTCAGCACTTACAACACTTGCACTCAGCTCTGCAGGTCAATCACATAGATCAATTCTAGCACTAATCCCTTGGATAATCTTATCCATTACTTACATCACCTAGATATCTATTTATACATTACCAAAGTGGGCCTAAGTGTGGGTAAACCCACGGGCCGACATCCCTTTCCCATTACATATTCCCAAAAACCCAAAAAGGACCCAAAAGGGGGTCTAGCTTCTGCAATCTTTGCTTTGCTTTGCGCTTCATCTTCAATAGGCTGTCAAAGTCCCAAAAATAGACAAATATGACCAAGTGTTCCTCAGAACTTGGTCAAGGGCCAACAGGCCCCCAAAACTCACATGTGACTTGTCCCGAGTCACTCAAGTCTGATCAGTTCTTCTTTGAATGCCTCGAACTTGGATTGAGCTGCTTCGACCTGTTGTTGTGCCACAACCTCTTGCTCAGTGAACTCTTGGATGATTGCATCATTCACCAGCCCTTCTAGGCATTTTTGTGCTAAATTCATGACCTTCTCTAGCTCTGTTCCTTGGCTCTCAATCTCTATAAATAGCTGACATGCCTTATCCTGCACAGGTTGAAGTTGTTGAGTTACTTCCATTACCTTGCTCTAGATCTTATGGATCTGTTGTTGGGTGGTGCGGTCCTCGTGAGACCACTTCATTATGTCTATGGGTGATAGGGCCTTCATCTACACCAGTTGTTTTTCGGCTTCATACTTTGCCTCCTGGAGCTGCGATTCCAATTTATGCAATTATGGATTCTCGGTTAGGTTCTCATATATCTACGCACTTCTGCTAGTTAATTGTTTGCATTCCTTAGTGAGTTCTTTAATCCTTTCTACTGTTCTCTGGGCAATCATTTCTCATTGGTCTTGCACTTCTTTCGGAGTACTTGGTGTGGTCTGAATCTCTAATTCCATGACTCTTTGTTGAAGTTGTTGAATAACTTCAGCAAGCTTCATCACTTGGCATTCTATGGGGTCTTCTGCCTTCTTCTCTAATCCAGTCACAGAGTGAAATTCTCTGATGACTGCTTCTTCAATACCAATCTACTTCACGAGCAACTGCTCTTTATTTTTTTGGATCTTCGCTCTGTCTTCTTTAAATTTTGCTTGGAGAGTGTCCTTCTCTTGTTGCATAGCTCGGCGTTGTTCAATGATTTCCTCATGTTCTTGCTTTAAGGCCTGGGTGTCCTACGTTGTTTCTTCCTGTGCTTTCCAAATTTGTACATCAACTGTGTCAACAATCTTGCGGAGTTGAACTGGTTCATCTCCCTCTTTTGTTGTTCCTTCTGGAAGTGGCGCAGTGGAGACTGCGTGGCTAGACTAAAGTGCTTGTTGCACTCCTTGGAGCTTGATCTCAATTATGTTGTACATTGTCTCTTACTTAGCTTCCTGCTTTTCTGTTATCTCTTCTATAGCTTCATTCATAGCTGCGATCAGGAAACTGAAGTCATCCAGAGTGAGAGTGGTTTGCAGCTTAGTTATGGGTGCTTTTGATTTCTTCTGGGAGGAAGGTTTCAGAGGCGAACCCTTCCTCTTCTTTATGATTTTTACTTCATCTTCTGGTCTTTGTTCGACTTCTTCTAAGTCTTCTCCATCACCTCCTTGGTCTGGTGTAATGGAAGACGTCCTCACAGATAGGTTGTCTATATCCTGGACTTCCTCACCCTTCTTCATCTTCTTTGTTTTCTTTGTCTTACTGGGCCCAAGTGTATCCTACGTAGCTTCTGAGCTATCGATGTCGGACATTTCTGCAGGGTCTTCTGAAGTAAGGAGGTCCATCGACCATTCCTTAGTGATCTCCTCCAGGTCTTCTTCTGCCAGCTTATAGTAATACTGAAGTTGTTCCTTGTGCTCATTAGCACGTGTTGTAATATATATGAAATGGTGGTACACGTTGAACTTCATCAAAGGTTGAAACCTGTGTAAAGTATTCAAGGTCATGTGAGGCTCAAACTGGATGGCGAGCTTCAACTAGGTGTAGTAGGTATGGAAGACGGCATTGGATTTCCACTGCTTGTTCATATAGTTCGAGTACCATAGTGTATTGAACTTCATAGCCAGTGGTTCAAAGGGGTCGATGTCAGGGAAGGTTTCACCTTTCGGTAGCTCCCATGCAAAGAAAGCTATAAGTATCAAGAGCCAACTAAAATGGAATTCATGCCCCTAATCCTAGGATTCTCTGCAGTCAATCTCTAGTTGATTCACCAGGTACTTCACCAAGTTCATCTGTAGTCCCTCTGTGCACTTCCTTGTGAGGTTGACTATAAAGCCGGATACTTGTGTGGGTCGATTCTTGCATACCAACTTCCCTACGATCAACTGACAGGCGAGGTGCACTATGCCATTTTCAATAGAAGCTACCTTGTAGCCTTGTGTGCATTTCTCAACATCACCATAAGATTATTTGATCTTCTAAGAAAGAGCACGATCTGTGGTCTTTCCAAGATAGTAATCATTGGGATTAGGGCCCCGCATGCTAAGCCCGATGATCTGATTGATCAGCGTTGGATCAACTGTTATGCGACAGTTTAACCATAAATATCCTCCATGGTAACTTTCCAGCAGCAGATTCACACAAGCATTCACCTCCTAGTGTCTATCGAAGTGCGGTATATTCATAACGTGCAGCATTGTGGACTGTGCGAGGTTCATCATCCATTGCTGAGGGACAATCTTCGAATTCTTTCCCTTGGTTCTGGTTAGGTACTTGTATGGGGCAAGCATGTTGTAAACTTTACGATCCCCCAAGTTGAAGTCACTAAACTTCAATGATGTGATCTTGTCGTTATCTACGCAGACTACACGTACCCCTTTCAGTAGGTACGCAATTACTAGAGTGTACTCAAAGTCTCTAGGCACACTGTCTATGTTCATCGCACCTCTCAGAGGTGGCATGTAAGCAAGTAGGATGGATGGAACCAACTTCGCATTGGCCATATCATCTTTATGTTTGGTTCTTTTTTCTATGTCGGCTCAAGATGTTCCTACTCGAGCAGTCGACGGGGAGGCTTGCACTCCTCTCGTCGATGATGCATGAAAATTGTAGACAATCCTCTCTTCGACATGACTCTTTCGGCTCTGAGACTAGCGAGTACCTCTCTTACAGATTCTTCAGCTACTCTAAATTCGTCGGACATATACACTCAGGATCAATATCTCAGGTTCTCAAAGTAACGTAGGTACTGTAATAGGGTAGAGAGTAAGATTGGATTAATCATTGTTCAAAATTCATGTAGTCTGCGGACTCAAATTCGCAATTAGCAAAAGTGTCTTCCATGCATGGCACGATGGAATAAGTAAGTAACTCTGTAACGGATCAGTTGTAACAGATATAGAGCTTCATTAACTCTTGTTATGTCCATTATGGCATGGTCTAACGGTCTGGTGATGAGCCATCAATGTTTTTTTCGATCCATTCGGAGCGGCACTCGAATGGATATATCGACCTCCAATGATTATATTTCTTCGCTATGGAGAAGTGACCCATTTCATTGTTATGACATCCCGGCGAAGCTCCAATTTTGCAAAGTTTCTTTTTGAGAGGTTCCCTCTGGAACCCTCTATAGCCTATCAATATTATCTCTCTTTTTACTTAGCTTCCTATCCTTCTTCCCCATGAGCTTCATCTCGATAGTTCTTTTCCCGTTCTGATTCTTATTTTCCTTCGGCATAGTCACTTTGCGTTGTTGAGGTTCTCTCCCAAGACTCAAGGGTACTACTTTGTCTATGTCTGATACAAATACTCCAATCTTCTGTGAGTCCCCTAATTCTTTTCCAGCTTTGACATCTGGGCTTCTAGTGTCAAATAGCTTTGATTTGTTCTCATGTTCCTCAATCAAGTGCACAATCCTTCTAGTCATGAAATCTTTTAACTCTTGTCTCTGTTGTTCTAAAACATTTTCTTCTTCCTTCTTCTTGGCTTGATCTCTTTTAATCCAAGGTTGTCCAAGAAACATAGTAAAGAGGGTGTTGTCCTCAATAAATTTGATAATCTCAAAATCTTCCTCTATCGAAGTTCCATTGACATTCATAGATATATGAGTGAGCCTTCCACATAGGTTTATCAGTTTCCCTCTGAATAACCCTATTCCGCTTAGTGAAGAGATCATAGAAAGCCTTCCTATAGCTTCCCAAGTTCTCTCTGTTATAACACTCACCTGTGTTTCCTCATCCAAAACACAATCAATGCCGAAGTCTCCTATTCTTACCTTGCTGCATTCTTTTTCATTAAAGACCTCTGATAATCTAACATGTCGGTGGTCATTAAAGGTGTATTTCATTTGTAGTAATATATTTTCTTATTCTCTCTGGGGTTCTACTATGTCTGGATCTGCCTTAGGGTTTTATCCATTCAGATTCAGGCCTTCAATCTTAGCAATCATTCTAGGGAAATCCAATACTTCGTGGTCCAAGGCTTTGCAGCAGAGACAACTAGATCTCCCACAAGGAAATTCCTTAGCAAGATGTCCCGGTCTTCTACAATTGTAACATAAGGTTAATCCTCTATTTCTCTTAAATGATCCCCAACTTCTTTTGTACTGTGCACCAGGATCATGGTAGCTAGCCTGCAAAAAATTCTTTCTAGGATCCTGCATCCATTTGTTAGTCCAAACATTCTTTCTATGCATAGGTATAATATATCTATCAGATCTATTCATGTCAAACTTTCTTTCATCTATTAATTCCCTAGTTTTCAAGCTAGAACAAATTCTATCAAACATACCTAGATCCATGCTTGAGAAACAAAAAATTTCACTTATCTTACTTCTACAGAGCACAAAGCTTTCAAATCTAAAAACTTTTAACTATTCTTACCTTTATCAGAGAACTGAGCTTACAGATCTTACCTCTTTTCTTCAGAAACTTCAACTTTTACTTTTATTATATCACAAAGCATTCAGATCTCACTTCTTTTTTTTAGATCTAGCCTTCTCTTTTCAGATCAAGTAAAATACTTTGCACTAGGTCACAGATCCACGCACAGAGCTTCCATAGTTTCAGGACAAATCTTTGCACAAAGCTTCTTCTCCCTTAGTTCCCAGAAATCACAATTCCAGTCCCGACAACGGAACCATTTGTTGGAATAGGGGCAGACCTGGGGTTCAACTCTACAACAGTGCACAAACAAAACCCTAACTACCAACCCTTTCAGCAACACCTGCGAAGAAGATGAAGTCTCACCCGAGGTAGAGGCAGAGGTGGTTGCAAGACTCAGGTGTCTGCAACCTTAGTTGGGACACAGATCTGTGATTATATCTCTTACAAATCACTTAGCATAGGTCATTCATCAATATTCCACTTATATCTACTCTGCTCACATAACAGAGCACTGCAGCATTCACTTAGGTCTAGGTTATTTTATCACTTAGCAACAACAAGACAGATCATATCTAGTAGACCAAGCACTTAGCATATGCATACACATCGGATTTAGCATTCATATACATCTCTAGCACTAAGCATAAGCAATTTTATCTAATCACATCTAATCACTTAGCAATACAAAACATCTAAGAATAAGCACAAATCACAACACACAGTATTTACGTGGTTCACCCCCACCCTGGGGCTACTTCCACCAACTCTTCTTCTTTATTAACTTTAGTCAATCCAGTTATATCACAGAGTTATCAAAATCCTACTCCGCATAGGAGAGGAGATCTGCACGCACCTCGCCAGATCCTCCTTCCTTAAGTAGATCTAGCACATAACCTCCTTACAATATGTGCACTCAACACTTACAACACTTGCACTCAACTCTGCAATTCAATCACATAAGTCAATTCTATCACTAATCCCTTGGCTAATCTTCTCCCTTACTTATTTCTCCTAGATATCTATTTATACATTACAAAAGTGGGCCTAAGCATGGGTAAACCCACAGGCCGACATCCCTTTCCCATTACATATTCCCAAAAACCCAAAAAGGACCCAAAAGGGGGTCTAGCTTCTACAATCTCCACTTCGCTTTGCGCTTCGTCTTCGACAGGATATCGAAGTCCCAAAAATGGTCAAATATGACCAAGTGTTCCTCAGAACTTGTTCAAGGGCCAACACCTCATGTTGGCAATGGGTTTGGCACGCCTATTTCCATATATTGTGCAAAAGTTGGACATTAATTCTTATGGTGTCCTTATGTGTTGCATAGGGTACACCAAACAACTTCTCTTTGCTCTTTAACCTTATTCTGGTTAAGTTGAATTGTTATATTCTTCAAATCCTCCTTCAGTTCCTCTATTGATGGATTTGTCTGTTGGTACTGGTTCTCTTCCTATTGTAAGGCTGCTTGCAAAGCCTCTTCCTGAGTTTGGAACTTCTGATGTCTTAATGGATATTTCAATGTGGTAACAATGAGTTCACAAATAAATGCCTATGTTGCATGTCAATTATTGCATATTTCAACTTACCTTTCAGGCATTTAAACCTATGATCAATCTCCTAGACAAACCTACCTGGTGACGGGTATTCTATATGTTGATAGCAGAAATAAACGGGTTTAGCACATTTTATGTTGTTTGCTTCTGAAGTGCCCAGGAATGATCACTTGGTAACATGGGTTCTTTCCAATCCTCATTCTTGTTTGGACATTCAAGCCACCATAGATTTTCCATGATAGATTGAGTTGGTGAGTATATGGTGAGATTTTGTATAGAAAGTCCATTTGAGATGGTCATTTCACCCTCTCTACAACCAATAAATTCATTGGTTGTGGCCAACCAAGGTCTTCCAAAAATAACGGGATGCCCTTTGGTAGGATCCTTTGAATGAATGACAAGAAATTCTATTGGGTATTCCCATGAGGCTAATATAACTATGATATCACCCAATATTCATTTAGGTATAACCTTTGTCTTATCTGCTAATTCCAAAATAGTTGGGGTAGGTCTAAGAAGAGGTTTTAATTGTAATTCATCCAAAGTAGTAACAGTCATAACATTGATGGCTACTCCTAGGTCTATGAGAGTGTTTTTGATGGGCACTTGATTAATGGTTATGGTTACTACAGGGTTCCCTGGGTTCCCATATTTTGTGACCCTGGGCTTCTATAATATGTACTCAGAGAGTTCTCCTATCAAATGTATTTTTGGAGGATCCTTATGCTTCCTTCCTGGCTTCTTAATACACAATTCTTTGACCAGACTACTGTAAATTGGAAATATATTTTATAGCTTGTAGCAAGGGAATTTTGACATAGATATTCTTCATTTCATTCAAAATGTCAAATTCTAGTCGAGTGGTAGGCTTCTCAATCACTAATCTTTTTGGATAAGGAGGGGCCTTTGTAATTTGTGAAGGTTCATTTTTGGGAATCTTGGGTTCCCGGACTTTAGGGATGATAACATATTCCCACTTAGTGTCATTTGTGGGTTGTTTGGGGGTTTCCTCTTCTTATTCCTCCCAGATGACTATTGAAGGCCTATGCCTATCCAGAACTTTTCTCGACCTTAGTTGAATCTTCTACAATGGAACCGGAGAAATAACATACGTCATAAAGGCTTGAATCTCAACATTGTGAAGAGGTTGACTGGGTTTTTTATTGGGGTTGGGCACTGGTTATGCTGGTAATAATGTCAGTCTTGGGGAGCTTGCATTCTGGTATTGTTGTGGTTGTTGTAGAATATGAGGTAAAGGTGGGGGAACAAAACCTAGCAAAAGTTGTGGAATGTTCGATGGAAATTGGGGGTAACGATGAGTGGGCAAAGGGACAGGTGGAGCTTGAGGATTTCCTTGGTTATGCCCTCCTCTCCATCCTTGTAGCCAAGGATGGTGATACTGCGTAGACCATTTCTTCCAATTCGGTGAGTTCCAATGTTGTGTTTGTTGATAATAAGGTGGAACTTGAGGCTGTAGATCTGGGTTTGTAGGTTGAATATTAGGCTACCATGGCCTCCTAGGTGCATAAGAGAACTCCCCAGAATCCCCACTTATGTAGCTGGCTAAAAAAATGGGCAGTGATGGGCACTTTTTAGTTGGGTGGTCTTCAGTGCAGAAGCCACAAACTGAAATATTATCTAATGGGCATTCCCTTGAGGAATGCTTCCTCCTTCATCTTGGGAAAAATATGCTCATTGCTACATTATCCTCCTCGTGTTTCTTTTTAATATTTAGGGTATCCAACTGGGAACCTACTATACTTAATATATCTATTTTAAATTTCTTTAAGAGTTTCCCTATCTCTACCCTTCTGATACCACATGAAATAATTTCTTTTAGGTTTCTACTATAAGGATCATGAACACTCTTCCCTATTTTGACTCTACTCCTCGAGTAATTCCTACACATTTCACAAATTTCAGCAAATGGTTTATGGCAGATGTCACCTGATTCCATCAGGTTAAGTGTCTTTAGGTATTCTTGTGAAATACCTTTAAGGAAAAGAGCCCTGACGACATCATCTGGAAGGTCATGGTTATTCGATTTCTATGAGATATAAGAGAATCGTTCTATGTAATCCTTGAGATTCTCATCCTCTAACTGTTGGATTTTGAAAATGTCATTACGAGAATCCTTGGACCTACAGTAGTCTTGGTATTTTTTAAGAAATATATATTCCATGCCTTCCCAAGACCTAATATTGGATTCTCACAACCCCATGAACCATCTTAGAATGGAATCCTTGAGGGTGGTAGGAAAAAGTTTTAGTTTATGGGAATCTTGTAAGTAATTCTAGCTCCTACACAAGATTTTGAACCCAAATAGGAAGGTATCCAAGTCTTCACTACTTTTACCATAAAAGGTGGGTAGTGTCGAGAGTGGAATGCTCTTCATATTGACATTTTGTGTGGTGTCCAAAATTGGAAACCCGTAGGTGGTTTCAGTTTGGTTTCCAACTTCTTCTCCCTCCTCATGTCTTACATGGTTTTGATCCTCCTGATCATCCATACTAGTTTGGTTTCCAAAGAGAGAGTACCTAAATGGTTTATCCTTGAAGATAACAAGGTATCCCAAGGTTATTTTCTAGGAAAGGTATCCCTTCGATGGGAATGTCTTTATATTGCTTGGATGTCTGGGACTTTACTCGAGCCAGTTGATACTATTGGTGCCAAAGTTTTTGTTTTGAATTGTTAAATAGTTATATTGGATAAACTACCAAACAGAGTATTCACCTATTCAGGGTCAATTATGTCTACAAAGTTAGGGTCCCCTGATGGTGGTGAAAAAACAAAAGTTGTGTTGGTTGGTTCTAATGAAGGCCTGAGTGGTCTTGCCTCATGTCCCACAATTATTGATGCTTCAATTTTATGATCTATAGTGCTCCCTATTTTTGTCTCTTTAGAGATTTCTTTAGCTCTTTGGGTTGATCTAACTCCTACTTTCCAGTATCGATTTGCGGATTTTATGGGTGGAGTGTTCCTTCCTCCAAAAAGGTTAGAAGGAACCTTGGTCGAAAGGTTTGGTTTGGTTTTAAAGTATCTTCCCTTTGGGTCCCTAGGTTTGTTCATGAAAGAAAAGAAAAAAAACTACCATTGGGTTTGGGGGAACCTGCTATAACAAATGTGTAGGTTCTTACCTCTCATCTTAAAGTTCCCCCGCCACCAAACTAATGCTAGGGTTTAGAAATGATCTACTTCCTAACTATTTCCTACCTTAAGAAAACTCCCTGGCAACGACACCAAAAATGGTGGGCATTCTATATGCACTAAATCCCTCAATTAAATTTTCAACCCGAGGTAAGTAAACTTAGAGTTGTGGCACGGTATGAGCCAAGGAAGAAAATCTAATGGAAGTATTGTCTAACTAAGGCGATGGTCTATCTAAGGATCAACCTTCTTAAGAGATGACTCTTTTCATTTTTATCAATTAGCAAATCCTATTAATGAGCTTGAACTATTTACCCTAATCAGCTTCAAACAATGGATTGATGGATTATTTCTAAAGAAGCAAATCACAACCTATTTTAAACAAGTTAATCTATTCAACCTAATGAGCAACAACAAGCAAATTACTTTTGATCTTTTTATCTTTAAGAAAATAAGCATGCAGACAACTAACCTATCAAGACTATTTCAATAAGTGAAATTTATTCTCAAAAAGAACTCATAATCATTTCTATTTTGAAAAAGAGAAATCTTAACCTATTTAATCAAAAAGCATCATGATTGTATTCAGATTCTAATTAATCAAAATTGTTCCTAATTTGCAATAATCGGAAAAAGAGAATTCAAAGATGATGATTATGTCTTCGATGTCGAATAACATAACGATGGCATCTGACTATTAGTGACAGTTCAAGAGGAATTAATTCAATGTTGACTTCTATAGAAAAATGGAAAGTGTGAATCAAGCAATCTAACGAAGGATTTTTCATCATAGAAGCAACACTAAGTGTCTTGGGAATCCATGTGATCTCTAAACTCCATGCATCAATCATCAATGATTAAAAAAAACACACTTATTCTAATTCAAGAAATTTACAATCTCATAAATTCATAATTAAAAATCTTAATTCAAATCCACTCTTCTAATTAAAATTGCAATTCAAATCCACAACTGAGATTTTATAATCTAAACTAAACTAATCCTATCATTAAAACTTAGATTTCAAAACTAGAATGTTGTAAAAAAGATAACTCCAAAATCTATTCATATCCTATCGTACTAAAGCAAGATAAATGAACCAATTAGATTTATGAAAACATAAATTGAACTGATAATTAAATTTAGCTTGTTTACAACTAATAAAACTTGCAACTATTAATCCATCGAAGCTTGCAAACGATCCTAAATTAAAACTTTGTTTACACTAATCCTCAATCTAAATAATACTTTATTATAATTTGCAAAAACCAAATTAAAACTTCAATACATCATATAAGTTAGTATCCTGCAGGACAATTGCTAAGAAATAAGAAACACAGTATGACAAATAACTAGCTCCTATAAGCAATATGCAATTTAAAGAAAGACAAATTAGACAATTAAATTACAATCAGCATGCACAGTAATTAAAACTAAAATATACATACAACAAAGAAACAATGTAAATATAACTAAGCAAATGAGATAAACACACGATATATATATACAGTCACCAAGACCACTGGTGGGCCCCCCAAGCAAATTGTGGCTACTCTTCAACAACAAAACGCAGGCTTAACTCAGCACGATTCTTTCATTAAAAACATAGTCTAGAACACAATTTTGCAAAGAAATGCTTGAATTGCATAGTGAAAAACTTATTAAAAAAAATTTATGGTGTCTTACTACTGTTAGTGGTATTTATAGGTAAATTATAGATCGAGAGGTTGACCACTGGAAGGTTCGACCTCCTCTAAAAATGGCAAATTCATTAAATGAGCTACTAACATCTTTAGCTTCTAGAAAATCTGTTAGCCATTCAGCGATCATCATAACTGTTGAATCTAAGGTGTAATGAGCTATGTAGCTAGAGGCCATGAGGGGTCACAAAACCGATATCGTCGATTCATCCACCACAGGCCACCAATGCACCAACCGCCAACTCCTTTGTGCTCTGAGTGCTAGATCACATGTTGGATGGAGTGCCAAATCGCGTACCAGATGGGGTGTTGGATGAAGTGTCGGACAAGGTATCGAATGGAGGATCAGACTGCGAATTTTCCTTGTTACACACAGATCATGCATTAAATCCTTGTAAACATCAAACTAAACTGAATTTAGCTCAAAATCATTGTAAAACATCGATTACACATACCTGATATGAATCCATGATGAATTAATATAAAATACTTTGAAAACTCCTTCAAAATGGCCAATAGAATATATAATATCAGTGAAAAAAGGATTCAACCATCACAATAAAACTATCAAACTACGAACCCAACACCTGGTTTTTGTCTAATTTCATTCATATACTGGTCTTCTAAACTAGGCTTCTGAAATTCATTTATTAGTAGTTTTTTCACATTTGCAATAGCCTTTGTTACTCCCAGTGGATTGTGTACATCTAGGCTCATATACCAGTCTAGTGCACGATCTCTTAGTGTGATAGCCAATTGCGCAAGCTTTGTATCCTCATATGTGATCTGCTTTGATTCAAAGATCTTCTCATATATGAATAAGTGTTTTTCAGGGTCCTCTGATGCCTATCCCTGAAATTCTGGTAACCTGATCATAGGATCATGTCCTGCCATTTTGAACTGTGTTGAAATACCACCTCGGCATGGTGTAGATGTTTGATTGTTACTTCCTGAATTGGCTCCTCTAGTTGTTGTTCCTTGATTTTATGTGTGTCATGTTTTTCTTCTTCCACTAAAACTCGGTTTTCTAGATGTTGGTGTTCTTTCTAGTGTATTAGTCGCACATGGGGTTGTAGGTTCCACACTGACGATGATATGGATTGGAGTTCTGCCTTTTCTTCCTGACCTTGGACCTCCTATTTTCCTTTCATATATTGCACGCAGGATTTCCTCAATTTTATCCACAACCTAGAGATCCTCTACCTCTTCTTCATCACTTGCCAAGCCCTCTTTATCAGCTATGGCTCTCTTCTTATTATTCATCTTATATTGGTAGGGTAATCCATTGCACGTATTTCCAACTTTTTCCATTATCTGCTTTATCTCGTCTTCCTCCATCATTATTGGGTATATGGTCTCCTCCTTATTTCCCTTATCCATTTCTTCCTCCATTTCTCAACCTCCTTTCAGTGTTTCCCCCCTTCCCCCATGCACGCAAGGAAGTCTAACTCTCTAATTCTATGGTAATCACATCGTTGTCATACAATAAAATCTTGATTGAAGTATACAACGATCTGATGTACCCACCTCTGGGTCCTTTTAAAAAATACCACTATGATGTGGTGTAATACTTCACGGTATCTACTGCAAATTTGGTGATAAATCCTGCAACAATATTGTATAACCAGAAATCTATTGCGCACGTAAATTTGTTATTAACTTGTTGTAACTACACGATCTCCACGAGATTCCACTCCAGCTGACTGATTCAATTTTTAGGGTGGTTGTATTTTAATCTCAATAACCACTCCTGCAACAAATTTGGGAACTCATAGAAAAATAATGCATGCAAGTCATTAAACACGTATTTCTCAAGATATTTACGCAGTGTTAACTTGGGGTCTTTGTTATCCTTTTGTGAAAACTCAATTTCCTTTGTTTTCAACCATATTTCGATCTTCACCTTTGTTGGATTCCATGGCCTTAACATTCCCTTCTATACCTTCATTCTCCATGTGTTTCTTCCATGGATCTCGTCCACTAAATCCTATGTAGTTCCAGCCAACAACGGAACCATTTGTTGGGTTAATATTTCACTTCTTGGGATGACCCAGGTTCGGATCTCAACAGGTTTCCAACAAAACCCTCTAAAACTCTCATCCCTCCTGGTAAACCAGAAGGCAACGTTACGTGCATAGTGCACAGTGCAGTCTCACTTGAGATAGTTTTATGGGTGACTACAATACCCAAGTGTTTGCAATCTAGGAATAAGTGGGGATCTGGGAGGGTATTCTATCTATCTTTATGCGTTATCCTTGTTTAATCTTTACGTCTTTCTAGGATATATTCATCTTTAGCCTCATGCATGCATTCTAATACATCTAGTTAATCATTCATTCATAAGATAATCATCAATAGAAGGTAAATATTAAATAAACATCACACAAAACACAGGGTTTACCATGGTTCACCCCCTCCTGGGGCTACATCCACAAATATTTGGCTTCTCTTCTCTTTTATTTAATCTACTGCAAAATCTGGCATTGTGCACATTACATCTTCAGTCATACAATCATGATGAGGTTAAGGAACATATGTGAGGTGGACTAGATCACACCAGGCTCCTCATATTGAGACCTAACCCTCAAAATCTAGCTTATTTGACTCTTCTACAACTTTCTTACAATCGAAATTCTCTCAACAATCATAATAATCGTTATCAACTCAACAACAACCTAAAAAACATCAGCCCCCGACCTAAACCTCCTAGGTTCTTATTTATACTATTTTACAGGATTATAGTCGTTACAATCCTTATCAGAAACGCTAACCCTATCTCAGTTAGGCTTGTCTTTCTTCTTTCCGCGTTGATTTCCCTCTTGCATTCTACTTTTCCTTATTTTTTTGCATGTTACTTTCTTGCCACCTGTTGCACTTGCTCCAAAATTAGGTCTTCCCTTCCGAAAATAGGTCTTTCCTCAAAATGGGCCTATGCCCAATAGTCAACTATGAATAAACTAATCCCTACAGATGAAGCATCTCCCTGTCATGAAGCTGAGGATACTATATATATATATATATATATATATATATATATGTGTGTGTGTGTGTGTGTGTGTGTGTGTGTGTGTGTGTTTCAATGAGTTCACCCAGTTTATAGTGCACATTGTAAGCGGTAGCAATTCTTCTGAGGAAAGAGGTAGCAATCATTATTCCTCAACCCACGATAGCACTCCTTCCTCATGGGGAAAGCGTTAGCACGATTTCAACAAAAATAGGGGTTAGGACCATTCAACAGGAAGGAAAAAAGGCAAGTCAAAATGTGTTCGTCCAAACAAACAAAATAAGAACTAAAGGCAAGGCATGTTTGTAATTTATAAACATATTTTGGAGACTTCATTTCGTCCATACCCTACACAACTCCACATGAAAAGTGAATTGCATCAATACGACCCTCGGGTGTTAACCCTCATACCTTGGGTGAGGTTGCACTAGAGGAGATAGAAGGCCCCCCTTTGCTATGCTCTTTTAGTACTATCCACGTGGATGGATTGCATAATATCATAGATAAGATGAAATGCACTTTAGTTAGGGGAATCAAGAAATATAAGGAGAACCTTATCACGTAGGTAAAGGAATATGGTTCAAATGAATGGAAAGAGAGGAAAGAGAACTATCAGAACTAAGAGTGTGAAAAGAAGAATGAAATAGATGAGTAGATAATATCGTTAGTAATGAAAATATAAAATACTATGTTTCGTGAGGACCCATTCGGTGCTCACTTGAGGTACACCCCCCCACTTGATAAACACTTAGGGGAAGAAATGGAAGTTCAACCCCCATCAAGTAAAAAAGTGATGTTTAGTCCAGAAGTGCTTGACAAAGAAAAACTTAGCAGACTTGTGACCGAATCAGCAGCAAGAAGAAAAACTTGTGATGAAGAGACCTGACCTGAGATACATGTTCAGTGTGTTGTTGAAAACATTTTTGAATATATATCTCATTCAGAACAAGATAACATGACAGTTAAGAAACTAAGGAAACGGTTAAAATAAGATCAGGTTGTGATTGTACAACTAAGAGAAGAAAATAGACAAATGAAAAGAAAGATAGCAGAACACTTGGATCTATGTGAAGGATCCTTGGAAAACAACAAGAGGATGGTTAAAATATCTATGACCCTACACAAACAAGTAAGAAACTTATACAGAAGGAATAAAACATTACAGGCAAAGGATACGTTGAGGAAGGAACAAACTGCAAAGAAGAATATGGATTTGTTGGCTCAAGTGGCAGTGGAATGATTTGGCAATACTCAAGATATATCATGTTTTTGTTTTTTGTGAGGTATACTCACTTTTGGAGATGTTAGATCAATCCTGGAGAAATTTTGTAACATCATCAATCAAGAACAGGGATTTCACAGTAAATTTACCAAATTTGTTGTGAAACTATTGAAACAGAGATTTTTCAACAAGTCTATTGGTCGTTGTGAAATCACGCAGTCAACCCATGTCAAAGTATATTCAGCTTCAAGATGTGATGAGTTTGTCAAGTCATCATCAGGATCGAAAGATAAACTATTTTTCTACTAAATATATGTAATCGAAATATGTTATGGTTGTATGAGTTAGTCAAGAATTTAAACCCTAAAATATAGGAGTTTGTGGAAATTAGTTAGTAATCAGTTTTAATCAGTGGTAACTCCTTCTAAAATTAGAAACCCTAAATATTTTGACCTTCTTAAGATAAAATGAAATTTAACTCTATATATGGTGAAGGAAACGAGGGGGTTCGATACTTGAGGAAAATAACTATTTGGTTGTTGCATATGTTTTTTGTGTTAATGAAAAGATTTTGAGCATAAATTATTGGACATTTTGTCTCAGACATTCTTATGTTGGTAATCTACAGTGTGTTTTCTTTGTGAATGTTTTCATCTTGTTCATCATTATGTTTATTCCTCTATTTTGAATGAATGATTATAGATAGACAATTCATCGTTGATGCTCTTTATCTCACATTCAACTTCCTGTATTAATCCTCTGATATTGTAACAAAATTCATCTACTAACAAGTGTTATGTTATAATTGATGTGTTGCTTTCTTCTCACGACCACACTACAATAGTTATGATGACTGACAAATTTTTAGATACCTATCCTTTGAATTTCCTTTATTCATATTAACTAGTTTTGAAATATTTTATTTGACATCTCTTTACTATGACTCCATGCCCAATGGGTGTTTCACTCAACCCTCCCACCATATTTTGAAAACCTCACTCAATTGAAGATCTAGCTATTGTGTTTATTAAATAACCAGTCTTTCTTGTGGTTGAGTTATCAGAGAGATCCCTCTCTGGGTTAGAAGGGCTAGCTTCCAATCTACAGGTCAGTTTGTGGTTACCTATGGGTTTTCCTTCCACAGCCAAGGAAAATTATAAAGTGATAACATTTTGGCATCGTTTCCAAGGATCGAAGGTGAAATATTCCCTGGGAAAGAAAGACAAATATTTGGATCTAATTCCTAAGGGTATGCAGAGAGTTAGACACAAAATTTAGATGTATAATGTTACCTTGGCAATTCCATTGTCAAGTTATTCGAAAAAGGTGACCCCACCAGAAATCATGGCTCCTGAGAAGATTTATACAAGGAATAATCCAGATCCAAATCCTCTAGAAGCTTCTTTTGATCCTGAGAAGATTATTCAAAAAAGTCAAAAGAATTCATCTGAATCACATACCATTTTATTAGAAAGAACGTTTTCCTTTCCAAAATATGAAGTAAGAAGTTTTGAAGATGTTTCTTTTGTTGTAAAATTTGAAAAATATATTTTCAGAACCAAGTCAGAGTCAGATTTAAGTAAAACAATGTTTGATATAAACAAGTTTCAGTCTTTATTTCTTGTTGCTCTTGTTGTAAATTCCCCAAAGGATGGTGTCATTTCTCCTAAGGCTTATGTTTCAAGCCAGTTTCTAACTCCAAGTTAGAGTCCTGCCACATTTATGGCTGCTAGGTTTTCCCCTCTTGTTATCCCTACTCAACTACATGAATTACCCCAAAATTATTCTGAAAGAATTAAAACATATAGTGCAGAAGGAGATATCACAACACAGCAACATTTAGACAGGTTTAATGATTTCATTGATTTAGAATATGTGGACCATGAAGATGCTAAGATGAGACTATTTGCACAATTTTTTTTCTAGAGAATTAAAGAAATGGTTTAAAGGACTTGCAGCAAGAAGTATTCCTGATTTTCCAAGTTTTGAACAAGTTTTTCTTAGAAAATGGGAAGATAAAAAAAATCCATTACAACTCTTGACATAGTTCAACAATTTAAAAATAGATCCTACTAAGACAGTGCAAGAATTTTCTACTAGGTTCATGAATATGTACAATTCAATCCCAGAACAGGTTAAACCCCCTCTTGGAGCTTCCCAATTGCACTAAGTTGAGGCTTTTAGTAGTGATTTTTCTTTGTTGTTAAGAGAGAGAAGATATGCCACTTTAGTTGATATGATTATTGATGTTATAGCAGTAAAAGTGAATTTAATGGCATTTTGGAAAATAAAGAATAAAGTTGAAACTGAGAAAAAGAAATTTAAAGAATAAAATCATCCTTCATCCTCTCAATCTTCAGATGTAAAGTTAGATATGATGGTGAAAAATACGGAGAATTTAGTAGAAAGGTTGACTTTGGATAATAGACATGTTATTAGAGAAATACAAGAGCCTCAAATAAGAAATCCAAACTTCATGAGACCTCCAGTTCCTCAAGTAAGACAACGAGATAAAATAAATCAAGGAGACCAGCAAATCAGGCCTCCATTTCAGGAAAATTATGTTGAATATTTTATTGAACAATATGAAGATAAAATCCATATTTTTGATGAAGATTATTCTAAAGTCTATTTGACTAAAGAAGAGCATGACAGGTTTCTGCAAGAACAAGATAATTCTTTGTTGATGGATTCAGAAGAATATAGACAAGGGTATCAAAATGTTATTTTTGAATTTCAGAAACAGTACAATCTCAGAAACAAAAATGTAGTGGTCAATCCAAATAAAGTTCAAGTTGATCATCCCTCTACCAGTCAAAAGAAGAAATATCCTCCAAGGAAAGACATGCCAGTGAAATATAATCCAAAAGATGATGCTCCAAAGAAATATCAAGATGGAAAGAAGGATGTTAACATCAAAGAGGTAGAAAAGTCTCAGTCTCCTTTTAGTCTTGAAAGTAAAATCTCTAAGCTAAAATTTTCAATCCCTTTCAATGAAATTATAAATAATACTCAATATAGAGGTCAGATTATGAAGATGTTGAAAATGGGAGAAACATCTGACACTCTAAACATTCATGATGATCATCCTACATTCCTTTTTGGTCCTCGAGTTGAGGCAGACAATGATATTGATGAACTACCTCCTTTTTACATCAATATTGGTTTTCATAATATGACCTTGCATACTGCAATGTTAGATTCAGGTGCATCCCACAATTTGATGCCAAAGGTGGTTATGGAAAATCTTGGATTAAACGTTACAAGTCCATATAAAGACATATTTTCATTTGATTCAAGGAAGGTTAAATGTTTGGGGTTGATTGAAGATTGTGTTGTTACCTTAACTCATATTCCATCTAAAAGTATTGTTATAAATGTGGTGGTTTTTTATATTCCACCTAAATTTGGGATGTTATTATCTAGGTCTTGGGAAGCAAAATTAAAGGGTACCTTGCATGTGGACATGTCATATGAAACAATTCCAATGATTGGGAAACAAAGGAGATTGTAAAGATAAACACAGTTGGCATACATTGTAAGTAGCCCACATAGACATAATAATTACCCTATTTATGTTGTTGACACTAATATTAGGGGTTCTAATTTTTTATAGTGACCTATTTTTTGAAGAGGGGGACAAGAATGAACCCAAAAATCCAGGAAAGAAAGGTGAATAGTTGCAGGAAGAACTCAGTTCAGATCAAGCAAATGATGAAGATGATGGGATATGGAACATGGATTTTGATGGATATGTCATGAAAGAAGGATTTGGGGAAGGTGTTTGGATTGTTCCTCCAAAAGGTGCTTCAAAAATCTGTTCTTTTAAGCTGGTTTTTTATTGTACAAACAATGTAGTTGAATATGAGGCTTTAATTTTGGGACAAAATACTTTGAAATACTTGAGGGCTAAGTTAATATATGTGCATGGTGATTATGATCTAGTAATTAATCAAGTTACGGGTGCACCCCATAATGAGGGCATACAGGAATGCAATGTTGGTTTATTGGAAGGATTCATAGAGTATGGTATATCACTGATACCAAAAGGGAAGAACATGATTGATGATGGTTTATATACCTCAACCAGTGTTTTCAAAATTCCTATTCATCCAAATAAGAAGTATGAGATTGAAGTCAAACACAGGCCATCAGTCCATGACAAACTCAAATAATGGCATGTCTTTGAAGATGATCAACAATTCATTAGGCTCCTTCAGATGTTAGATGAATTTTCCAGTACAAATATTGAAGAAGAAAATCTATTTGTTGAAGAAGAAAATCTATTTGTTGAAGATGAAAATGCAGGTTTGACTCCATATTCACATGACTATCAAAATGTTATAGTTGGAAAGGAGATAATTCAGTTGAAAAATAATTTCATCCCAAAATTTCTGGTTCCTCTTGAGAATATTTTGATAATAATGATGTGGCAAAGAATCCAAAAGTAAATCCTATTGAAAGTGAGGCAGAAGACTGCAACATTGGAATTGAAAATGAACAAAAATTTATTGAATTTTCTAAGTATTTAACTCCTGAAAACAAAGAAAGGTATCTTAAATTGATGAAGAAATTCTTTGATGTGTTTGCATGGAGCTATGAGGACCTAAAATTATATGCTACAAGCATCATCCAGCATACAATCCCAATCAAATAAGATCAAAAACCCTCCAAAAAAAAGCTAAGAAGTATAAATACATTTCTCCTACCTTTGATTGAGAAAGAAGTGAAGAAATTGTTTGATGCAAATATTATTGTTTCCTTGAGGTTTTCTAAATGGTTGGATAACCTAGTTCTTATCAAGAAGAAGAATGGAGAAATTAGACTGTGTGTATATTTCAGGAATCTGAACATGGTGTCTTTGAAATAAAATGATCCAGATGGATCTCAGTGGCCATCCACCTCTTCCACTAAATCACCATTGTGAGCTTGTGGTTTTGATAAACCATGATATTCACCCTTTCGATGGGGAATGGAATGTAATGTCATCTTCATTTGTTAATTACAGACATCATTTAATGATTTCTTAGTGGTCTTATGTACATGCCTACAACATAGTGTTAATGCACTGGATCCCATTAGAACTTTGCAGTTAAGCACGATCAGGCTAGAGTAGTATTGGAATGGGTGATCACCCAGAAAGTCATAGTGTTTTACATGCCTATGGAATTTTATAAACTTAGTCCAATTTATCCCACATGCATCATGGGAATTGTTCTCCTATCACTCTCTCATATATAATTGAGGTGAAGGAGGCCCTTTAAGTATGCAATGGAGTGTGATGTAAAACTTGTTGTGAATGAAGCGTAGCCAACATCTCTTTCTTTTTAGGGATAAGCTACCCCATTTTGCTAGTTTTTGTTCTATAGTGTTTTTCTCTCTCTTGTTCATTAATAGAAGTTGGGTTTCACTATATTTATGTGTTATCTGCATTATCTCTGTGTATTTCCTTATTATATATCGGTTATATTTTTTTCTTCATGTCGTTCTCAAAATAATATGGATTAGTGGTATCAGAGTAGGTTGTTCCTTATCAATTCTTAGAGTACGTCCCCGACAAGGTCAGAGTATATAGATTTGGGTCTCGAGCTAGTTTCGCTTGAGGACAACTTCTCTCGCCAACCCAAGCGACCTCCCATGGCAGAAGAAAAGAGAGATGACAAAGAAGGAGATCCTTTCAAGATGTTGCTCGAGGAATCCCTTGTGCAACAGAGGAAAGAGATGATGGACAAATTTTCTCAGATCCTTCAAAGTCTACCGATGGCGGCGTTTGAGACATCTTTGACAAGAATCCATTTCGCAAGTGTGACACCCTTCAACGTACAACTCAATTTTTATATCCCCTTATTTGAAGGACGGATAGATGCAGATGCTCTAGAAAAATGGTTGAATATGATAGAAGGTTATTACTTTGTCCAAAAAAATTCTGACAGTGAAAATATGACCTTCACACTCCTTAAATCCCTTCCCCATGTCAGAGCTTGGTGGGAAGGTTACTAGGAAAGGTACACCATGGATGAATCTACATTATTTGTGAGAGAACCCACTTGGGAGGCCTTTGTAGATACCCTAAAGGAGGAGTTCTACCATGTCAGAAACTATGATGACCAATACATAAGATGGACAACTCTGCATGAGAAAAGAGACCAGATGGTGTTGGAGTACACCAACATCTTTCATACCTTTCACTCAAAGTTGGGTATCAAAGATTCTAAGTGGCACTTGGTTTTGAAGTACTGCAGTGGTCTACACAGGTGCATCCAAACAGAGATGGATTTCTTGGACATATCCTCCCTTGGAGTTTCTTATCGATATGCAATCAAAATTGAGAAGAAATTCAAGCAGCAGAGTAAGTGGGAGAAGCATGGAAAAGGAAAATCTAACTCACATAATGAAGGACAGAGAAAGGAAGGCCAACCTCAAGAGAGTCAGTCCCAGATGCAGACAAATAAGGGTAACGGGAATTCTAAGAAAGACAACATAAAGTGGTGTGAGTTCCATAAAATACCTTGGAAAAAAATTAATGAATGTCACTCAATACAGTGATTGGTGGTCGAGCTCAAAGACAAATATTCAAACCCTGACTTGGACCCTAATTCAAAAAATAATTAAAGGAGACTAATAATTGATGCAAAAATCATTGCTACTGTCGTAATTGCAACAATCCAACCAGAAGAGGATCTTGAGGAGGGGGAGCGACTCTTCCATTCACAGAGGTGGGTGAAGGGGACACCACTGCATTTTATTGTTGATAGCGGAAGACAAAATAACATCATCTCAACATAGGTTGTCAAGCAATTGGATTTTCCAACAACACCACACCCGTAGCCATACAACATTGGGTGGCTTTTCCATTGTCAAGATCTTTGTGTCATCCAGCAGTGTCTCCTGTCCTACGACATCAATCCCTTCAAGGATGAGGTATTGTGTGATGTTGCCCCACTTGAAGTATGTGATGTTCTATTAGGTCAGACATATATGTGGAGGCTTCATGTTGTTTATGAGTCTTGACCTCGTAGTGTCATTGTTACTCTAGGGGGTTAGCTATAATGGATACCAGAGGTAGTTCCAACTATTATCCCACCAAAAACATGCCACAAAGTAATCTCTCATACTGCAAAGTTTAGCCTCTTCACAATCCGATTATAAGGTGAAAAGAAGGACACTACAACCACTGCAACCTCAACCCAAGACCTTTATATCCATCAAAATTAGATCGACAATATTGTAGAAGAGTACCAAGATGTTCTTACTGCACCTACGGGGATGCCTCCACACTACCTAGTCAAGCAAGGTTATAAACAGAACCCTTCATACTCTTAATGATGGATCTTCACTAACAGAGTTCTCCCACACTCAGGTAGATCATGCAACTAGATTTGTTGAACAGATCCAACCCCTCCAACAATAGGTTCATGACAACCTTCAACAAGTTAAGCAAGATAACTTCTTCAGCAAGGAAAGCAGCGCACCAAGCTTCAGATTTAGTAGAAGTATCTACATCTCCCAGGGGAACTTAATGCAATGGGGAACATTTCTTCCTAAAGGGGGAGGAATGATACAAATGGATCTCAGTGGCCATCCACCTTTTCCATTGAATCACCATTTTGAGCCTGTGGTTTTGATAAACCATGATATTCACCCTTTTGATGGGGAATGGAATGTAATGTCATCTTCATTTGTTAATTAAAGACAGCATTTAATGATTTCCTAGTAATATTTTGTACATGCCTACAAAATAGCGTTAATGCATCGAATCCCATTAGGACTCTACAGTTAATCGCGCTCAGGCTAGAGTAGTACTAGGATAGGTGATCGCCTAGGAAGTCCTAGTGTTTTACATGTCTATGGAATTTTATAAACATAATCCAATTTATCATGCATGCATCATGGGAATTGTTCTCCTCTCACTCTCTCATATATAATTGGGGTGAAGGAGGCCCTTTGAGCATGCAATGGAGTGCGATGTAATACTTGTTGTGAATTAAGCGTAGCCAACATCTCTTTCTTTTTAGAGATAAGCTACCCCATTCTACTAGTTTTTGTTCTACAATGTTTTTCTCTCTCTTGTTCATTAATAGAAGTTGGGTTTCACTATATTTATGTGTTCTTTTCATTATCACTCTGTATTTCCTTGTTATATATCGGCTATATTTTTGTCTTCATGTTGTTCTTAAAATAATCTGGATCAGAAAACTATCCTCTCCCAAAGATGGATTATATCATTCAGAAAGTTGTGGGATCACAAAAAAATTCAATGTTGGATGTCTATTTAGGGTATAATCATATTATGGTGCATCCAGATGATCAAGAAAAGACAGCTTTTACCACACCTTGGGGAACGTTCATATATGCAAAGATGCCATTTGGGCTGGTGAATGAAGGAGCAAAATTTCAACGGACTATGGATATAGCCTTTGCAGAAGAAAGGGATAAGTTCATTGTTATATATTTTGATGATATTACAGTTTTTTCTAACTCTAATGATGATAATTTGAAACATTTGAAACAGGTTTTTCAAAAGTGCAGGAGGTTTGGTATTTCCCTGTATCCAAAGAAGTCAAATTTTGCAATGCAAGAAGGGAAATTGTTAAGCCATGTGATATCAAAAGAGGGAATCAAAATAGATCCAAGTAGATTAGCAACATTTCAGAAAATAGACACTCTCGGGAATAAAAAGGAAGTGCAATATTTTCCTGGAAGGGTGAATTTCCTAAGAAGGTTTATACCAAACTTTGTTGAAATTATCAAGTTTATTACCCATATGTTGAGAAAATATAATCAAGTTAAATGGACAGCTAAAGCAAAAGGGTCATTTGATGACATAAAGAGAGTGTTGACTGAAGCACCAGTATTAATTAGCATAGACCATTCAAAATATTTATGGTATTCTCCTTTATCTTAGAACATAATATTGTAGGAGTGTTGTTGCAGAAAAATGATCAAAATTTGGAACGGCATATTTCCTTTTATAGCAGAGAATTGAGGGATTCAAAATTGAACTATAACATCATGGAAAGGCAAGCATATGCACTGGTGAAAGCATTGAAGGAGTTCAGGGTTTATATCTTGCATTCTCATGTTATTGCTTTTGTTCATAATAGCGCATTCAAAGATATTTTAACTCAGCCAGATCCTGAAGGTCGAAGAGGGAAATGGAATGCAGTTCTGATGGAGTATGATCTAGAGATATAGAAAACAAAGTTGGTCAAAGGTCAAGCACTGGAAAAATTGATGGCTCAGTGAAATTTTGATCTCTTCGGAATCAATTTCATTGTATATCTTTCAAAAAACATGGATGCAGAACCAACACCTTAGGTATCTCAAAAGTTTCTTTCATCTCCATGGTATAGTGATATAATTTATATTTTTCAAAATTTACAAGCCCCGCCATATTTGAGCAAGACTAAGACCAGATTTTTGAAGTTGAAAGCAGCAAAATTTTGTATCATAGATGGTTTTTTGTATTGGAAGGATCCACGAGGAGTTTTATTAAATTGACTATTGGAATATGAAGCACAACATACTATGAAAGAATTTCATCTGAGTGATTGTGGAGGAAATCACTACTGGAAGACTACTATGAACGAAATTCTTAGAGCGGGTTTCTATTGGCCAATAATATTTTCAGATATGTATAAAGGAGTGACAGCTTGTCATGAATGTCAAATTTTTGAAGGAAAGAGGAAGTTCTTATCATTACCTTTGAATCTTATTTCAGTGGAGTCACCCTTCCAGCAATGGGGCCTTGACTTCATTGATGATATCCATCTAACATATTTAGGTTAGCATAAATGGATATTGACTGCTATAGAATCTTTTACCAAATGGATTGAGGTTGTACCAACTAGACAAGCAACTGATGTTGTGATAATTAAATTTTAGAAAACAACATTTTTTCCAAGTTTGGTTGTCCTAGGAGAATCATGACTGACAACGCAACAGCTTTCAAATCGAAGAGAATGATAAAATTCTGTGAAGACCATAACATAATGCTTAATCATTCTACATCCCATTACCCTCAAGGTAATGTATTGGTTGAGTCGTCCAACAAAATTTTAATAAGGATCATCAAGAAATTACAGTGGGAGAAAAAACAAGGCTTGGCATAAAAAGTTTATATTTGCATTGTGGGAAGACATAATCAGCCTTAAAAAATCAATTGGAACTTCACCATTACAGTTAGTATATGGTACAGAAGTGGTGTTTCCTAATTCTTTGGGACTGTCATTCATGAAGTTGTTGCAGTAACAAGAAGCATAGCCTAGATACATTCAAAGGAGAATCAACTAGTTTATTCATGTTCAACAAATGAGAGAAGTGTATAATAATACTCATTTGTTTCAGGAAAATATGAAGAAAGTCTTTGATAAGAGAACCAAATTTGTTGATTTCCATATTAATTATTTAGTGTTGAAGTGGGATGCTCTAAATGAAGAAAAAGGAAAACATGGAAAGTTTGATTATCTCCAGAAGGGACCCTATAAGATTGTTGCTTATCATGGAAATAACACTTATGTTTTAGAGGAGTTGAATAGAGAACTTCTTACTAGAGGTCCAGTCAATGGGAGGTTCTTAAAACATTATCTAACTTGAAAGAAACTTGATCCATTCATTTCATTGTAAATATTTGTTTTATTGTTAAAGTTTGTAGGTGTGGATGACACTCTGAATAATTTGAAGCCTGAGGTGAAGGCCCTAATATTAAGAAGGGTGGTATAATTTTAGTTCAGCTTGTATGTAAATAAGTCTGAATAGTTCAAGTTTATATGAGTTTCTATATACTTTTTATTCTTAGAATAAGCCTAATGGATAAGGAATTGGTCTACTATTTCTTTGCTACCTCACAGGGAGGATAGCATCCCCATTGGATCCTATGTTAGTGTGTATAAATTTACAAAGTCATTCACCTTGTTTTTTTTATTGATGAGTATTGTATTCATGTCTTGGTCTATTAGAAATCGTGTGTCAAGTCCTATGGTAACTTTTCCATGATGACTTGTCTTGGGCTTACTCATTTATGAGTCAACTTTGGGTTTTATTGGGTCATCTCTAAGGGAATTAGAGAATCATTTCAAGTCATAGGTGAGTGGTTACTAAGGTCAAGTCAGGTTGTCACATTGTTATCCCATAGTCCTTTGTCATCATTTGAAAAGGGTGAGTCTTAAAGTTAATACATCATGTCTTTAAAAGAGTCATATGAGCATGATATCATGTGTACAAAAGGTTAATTAGTATTCCCAATCCAAATTGTACCTTTAAGATACTTGTAACCAATTAGTTTAAATTTTGCTATAGAACATCCTAGCATTTCGCAGCGACTAACAGTAAATGTCAAATCACTTCAAAAATACCCTATCTCCATAACAATCAGGAAATCATGGAATTCAGTGTTGTCCTTTTCAATCGAGTTTATAGGGTTATGGTATATTTCCTTTTTAAAGTCATCAAAACTGCAGTTTGTTGTGAAACTACAGTTTGTTGTGAAGCTGCAGTTTGTTGTGAAACTGCAGTTTGTTGTGAAACTGCAGTTTGTTGTGAAACTGCAGTTTGTTGTGAAAATAAATGTTTGTTGTGAAAGTTCAATCTGCTGCGAAATGCAAAAAACTTTTATCATCCTTGGACACCATTGAAACATTATTTTCTATTACATATTTCTCAGTTTATTTAACCCTATATGCCATCAAAACTTTGTTATCTTTATCTGCTGCTAAATTCTTGTTTGTTGCGAAATTTTTGTCCAATTTGTTGCGAAATTCTTTGCTACTAAAGCCCTATCTCTTGAATAAAACCTAACGCTCTAGGATTTCCTCCACGTTTTTTAAATCATGCTACCCCCTATGCCCACCATCATCATATCACTCTCCACCAAAAGCCATGGAACATGACCAAGATAATAAACAAAAGAAGAAGGTATACAAGGGAGTTGATATAGTAAGGTTAGAACCTCAGGGTCTACAATTGTTGGATTCAAATCCCATCTTCAAATAATCCTTTCAAATAGTGGGATGCCTCACCTTCTTTGAAAATCCATAAGGAGGTCACATGGAGGTATCCAGAACATCATAATGAAAACCTGTTGAAATGGGTGCCAAGGAACCATATGCTAGAACACCATGACAAGTTGTTGAGAGTAATCCAGAGATACTTCACTTGTGAGTGCATTTCAACATGGTGTGCATGTACCATATCACAATACTCATGCATTTTACAGGTAAGAAAGCTCTAAATATTCCATATTATCTTTGTAGAATCTTGGGGAATATGGTTGACAAAGTACAAGCAAAGTCTAAGCAAGTTGAACCTAGTCTCTTTCATTTTATTCTTATCAAACTTTTAATCCTTGAGGAGCTTAAGAAAACAAATGGAGAATGGAGTTCATTTTTGTCTACATCAGGGTTTTGTGCAGAGACCATTAGTTCTTCACCATATAAGGGAAGTACCCCTTCCACAAATGATAAATCATCTTCTAGGAGTTTGAAAAGGAAAAGAGGAAAAGATAATGAACAACACCATGTTGTAATTGAAACCCTTAAGACTACAGCCAAAATTTCTCTCAGCAAAGGATCCAATGGAAAGGGTAAAGAGCCATTGGAATAGGGTATAAATAAAACTACAAACATTAAAGAAACCCCTGACAGTAAGAGAAGAAAAATGAAAGGCAAAAATCTTCTTTTCACTCCTGAAGCAGCAGAAATGGAAAAACCCAAGAGACCCCTAATTAAGTCA
>ML809909.1:42985-64278 GCA_009831015.1 Picea engelmannii
CAAGATGTGATGAGTTTGTCAAGTCATCATCAGGATCGAAAGATAAACTATTTTTCTACTAAATATATGTAATCGAAATATGTTATGGTTGTATGAGTTAGTCAAGAATTTAAACCCTAAAATATAGGAGTTTGTGGAAATTAGTTAGTAATCAGTTTTAATCAGTGGTAACTCCTTCTAAAATTAGAAACCCTAAATATTTTGACCTTCTTAAGATAAAATGAAATTTAACTCTATATATGGTGAAGGAAACGAGGGGGTTCGATACTTGAGGAAAATAACTATTTGGTTGTTGCATATGTTTTTTGTGTTAATGAAAAGATTTTGAGCATAAATTATTGGACATTTTGTCTCAGACATTCTTATGTTGGTAATCTACAGTGTGTTTTCTTTGTGAATGTTTTCATCTTGTTCATCATTATGTTTATTCCTCTATTTTGAATGAATGATTATAGATAGACAATTCATCGTTGATGCTCTTTATCTCACATTCAACTTCCTGTATTAATCCTCTGATATTGTAACAAAATTCATCTACTAACAAGTGTTATGTTATAATTGATGTGTTGCTTTCTTCTCACGACCACACTACAATAGTTATGATGACTGACAAATTTTTAGATACCTATCCTTTGAATTTCCTTTATTCATATTAACTAGTTTTGAAATATTTTATTTGACATCTCTTTACTATGACTCCATGCCCAATGGGTGTTTCACTCAACCCTCCCACCATATTTTGAAAACCTCACTCAATTGAAGATCTAGCTATTGTGTTTATTAAATAACCAGTCTTTCTTGTGGTTGAGTTATCAGAGAGATCCCTCTCTGGGTTAGAAGGGCTAGCTTCCAATCTACAGGTCAGTTTGTGGTTACCTATGGGTTTTCCTTCCACAGCCAAGGAAAATTATAAAGTGATAACATTTTGGCATCGTTTCCAAGGATCGAAGGTGAAATATTCCCTGGGAAAGAAAGACAAATATTTGGATCTAATTCCTAAGGGTATGCAGAGAGTTAGACACAAAATTTAGATGTATAATGTTACCTTGGCAATTCCATTGTCAAGTTATTCGAAAAAGGTGACCCCACCAGAAATCATGGCTCCTGAGAAGATTTATACAAGGAATAATCCAGATCCAAATCCTCTAGAAGCTTCTTTTGATCCTGAGAAGATTATTCAAAAAAGTCAAAAGAATTCATCTGAATCACATACCATTTTATTAGAAAGAACGTTTTCCTTTCCAAAATATGAAGTAAGAAGTTTTGAAGATGTTTCTTTTGTTGTAAAATTTGAAAAATATATTTTCAGAACCAAGTCAGAGTCAGATTTAAGTAAAACAATGTTTGATATAAACAAGTTTCAGTCTTTATTTCTTGTTGCTCTTGTTGTAAATTCCCCAAAGGATGGTGTCATTTCTCCTAAGGCTTATGTTTCAAGCCAGTTTCTAACTCCAAGTTAGAGTCCTGCCACATTTATGGCTGCTAGGTTTTCCCCTCTTGTTATCCCTACTCAACTACATGAATTACCCCAAAATTATTCTGAAAGAATTAAAACATATAGTGCAGAAGGAGATATCACAACACAGCAACATTTAGACAGGTTTAATGATTTCATTGATTTAGAATATGTGGACCATGAAGATGCTAAGATGAGACTATTTGCACAATTTTTTTTCTAGAGAATTAAAGAAATGGTTTAAAGGACTTGCAGCAAGAAGTATTCCTGATTTTCCAAGTTTTGAACAAGTTTTTCTTAGAAAATGGGAAGATAAAAAAAATCCATTACAACTCTTGACATAGTTCAACAATTTAAAAATAGATCCTACTAAGACAGTGCAAGAATTTTCTACTAGGTTCATGAATATGTACAATTCAATCCCAGAACAGGTTAAACCCCCTCTTGGAGCTTCCCAATTGCACTAAGTTGAGGCTTTTAGTAGTGATTTTTCTTTGTTGTTAAGAGAGAGAAGATATGCCACTTTAGTTGATATGATTATTGATGTTATAGCAGTAAAAGTGAATTTAATGGCATTTTGGAAAATAAAGAATAAAGTTGAAACTGAGAAAAAGAAATTTAAAGAATAAAATCATCCTTCATCCTCTCAATCTTCAGATGTAAAGTTAGATATGATGGTGAAAAATACGGAGAATTTAGTAGAAAGGTTGACTTTGGATAATAGACATGTTATTAGAGAAATACAAGAGCCTCAAATAAGAAATCCAAACTTCATGAGACCTCCAGTTCCTCAAGTAAGACAACGAGATAAAATAAATCAAGGAGACCAGCAAATCAGGCCTCCATTTCAGGAAAATTATGTTGAATATTTTATTGAACAATATGAAGATAAAATCCATATTTTTGATGAAGATTATTCTAAAGTCTATTTGACTAAAGAAGAGCATGACAGGTTTCTGCAAGAACAAGATAATTCTTTGTTGATGGATTCAGAAGAATATAGACAAGGGTATCAAAATGTTATTTTTGAATTTCAGAAACAGTACAATCTCAGAAACAAAAATGTAGTGGTCAATCCAAATAAAGTTCAAGTTGATCATCCCTCTACCAGTCAAAAGAAGAAATATCCTCCAAGGAAAGACATGCCAGTGAAATATAATCCAAAAGATGATGCTCCAAAGAAATATCAAGATGGAAAGAAGGATGTTAACATCAAAGAGGTAGAAAAGTCTCAGTCTCCTTTTAGTCTTGAAAGTAAAATCTCTAAGCTAAAATTTTCAATCCCTTTCAATGAAATTATAAATAATACTCAATATAGAGGTCAGATTATGAAGATGTTGAAAATGGGAGAAACATCTGACACTCTAAACATTCATGATGATCATCCTACATTCCTTTTTGGTCCTCGAGTTGAGGCAGACAATGATATTGATGAACTACCTCCTTTTTACATCAATATTGGTTTTCATAATATGACCTTGCATACTGCAATGTTAGATTCAGGTGCATCCCACAATTTGATGCCAAAGGTGGTTATGGAAAATCTTGGATTAAACGTTACAAGTCCATATAAAGACATATTTTCATTTGATTCAAGGAAGGTTAAATGTTTGGGGTTGATTGAAGATTGTGTTGTTACCTTAACTCATATTCCATCTAAAAGTATTGTTATAAATGTGGTGGTTTTTTATATTCCACCTAAATTTGGGATGTTATTATCTAGGTCTTGGGAAGCAAAATTAAAGGGTACCTTGCATGTGGACATGTCATATGAAACAATTCCAATGATTGGGAAACAAAGGAGATTGTAAAGATAAACACAGTTGGCATACATTGTAAGTAGCCCACATAGACATAATAATTACCCTATTTATGTTGTTGACACTAATATTAGGGGTTCTAATTTTTTATAGTGACCTATTTTTTGAAGAGGGGGACAAGAATGAACCCAAAAATCCAGGAAAGAAAGGTGAATAGTTGCAGGAAGAACTCAGTTCAGATCAAGCAAATGATGAAGATGATGGGATATGGAACATGGATTTTGATGGATATGTCATGAAAGAAGGATTTGGGGAAGGTGTTTGGATTGTTCCTCCAAAAGGTGCTTCAAAAATCTGTTCTTTTAAGCTGGTTTTTTATTGTACAAACAATGTAGTTGAATATGAGGCTTTAATTTTGGGACAAAATACTTTGAAATACTTGAGGGCTAAGTTAATATATGTGCATGGTGATTATGATCTAGTAATTAATCAAGTTACGGGTGCACCCCATAATGAGGGCATACAGGAATGCAATGTTGGTTTATTGGAAGGATTCATAGAGTATGGTATATCACTGATACCAAAAGGGAAGAACATGATTGATGATGGTTTATATACCTCAACCAGTGTTTTCAAAATTCCTATTCATCCAAATAAGAAGTATGAGATTGAAGTCAAACACAGGCCATCAGTCCATGACAAACTCAAATAATGGCATGTCTTTGAAGATGATCAACAATTCATTAGGCTCCTTCAGATGTTAGATGAATTTTCCAGTACAAATATTGAAGAAGAAAATCTATTTGTTGAAGAAGAAAATCTATTTGTTGAAGATGAAAATGCAGGTTTGACTCCATATTCACATGACTATCAAAATGTTATAGTTGGAAAGGAGATAATTCAGTTGAAAAATAATTTCATCCCAAAATTTCTGGTTCCTCTTGAGAATATTTTGATAATAATGATGTGGCAAAGAATCCAAAAGTAAATCCTATTGAAAGTGAGGCAGAAGACTGCAACATTGGAATTGAAAATGAACAAAAATTTATTGAATTTTCTAAGTATTTAACTCCTGAAAACAAAGAAAGGTATCTTAAATTGATGAAGAAATTCTTTGATGTGTTTGCATGGAGCTATGAGGACCTAAAATTATATGCTACAAGCATCATCCAGCATACAATCCCAATCAAATAAGATCAAAAACCCTCCAAAAAAAAGCTAAGAAGTATAAATACATTTCTCCTACCTTTGATTGAGAAAGAAGTGAAGAAATTGTTTGATGCAAATATTATTGTTTCCTTGAGGTTTTCTAAATGGTTGGATAACCTAGTTCTTATCAAGAAGAAGAATGGAGAAATTAGACTGTGTGTATATTTCAGGAATCTGAACATGGTGTCTTTGAAATAAAATGATCCAGATGGATCTCAGTGGCCATCCACCTCTTCCACTAAATCACCATTGTGAGCTTGTGGTTTTGATAAACCATGATATTCACCCTTTCGATGGGGAATGGAATGTAATGTCATCTTCATTTGTTAATTACAGACATCATTTAATGATTTCTTAGTGGTCTTATGTACATGCCTACAACATAGTGTTAATGCACTGGATCCCATTAGAACTTTGCAGTTAAGCACGATCAGGCTAGAGTAGTATTGGAATGGGTGATCACCCAGAAAGTCATAGTGTTTTACATGCCTATGGAATTTTATAAACTTAGTCCAATTTATCCCACATGCATCATGGGAATTGTTCTCCTATCACTCTCTCATATATAATTGAGGTGAAGGAGGCCCTTTAAGTATGCAATGGAGTGTGATGTAAAACTTGTTGTGAATGAAGCGTAGCCAACATCTCTTTCTTTTTAGGGATAAGCTACCCCATTTTGCTAGTTTTTGTTCTATAGTGTTTTTCTCTCTCTTGTTCATTAATAGAAGTTGGGTTTCACTATATTTATGTGTTATCTGCATTATCTCTGTGTATTTCCTTATTATATATCGGTTATATTTTTTTCTTCATGTCGTTCTCAAAATAATATGGATTAGTGGTATCAGAGTAGGTTGTTCCTTATCAATTCTTAGAGTACGTCCCCGACAAGGTCAGAGTATATAGATTTGGGTCTCGAGCTAGTTTCGCTTGAGGACAACTTCTCTCGCCAACCCAAGCGACCTCCCATGGCAGAAGAAAAGAGAGATGACAAAGAAGGAGATCCTTTCAAGATGTTGCTCGAGGAATCCCTTGTGCAACAGAGGAAAGAGATGATGGACAAATTTTCTCAGATCCTTCAAAGTCTACCGATGGCGGCGTTTGAGACATCTTTGACAAGAATCCATTTCGCAAGTGTGACACCCTTCAACGTACAACTCAATTTTTATATCCCCTTATTTGAAGGACGGATAGATGCAGATGCTCTAGAAAAATGGTTGAATATGATAGAAGGTTATTACTTTGTCCAAAAAAATTCTGACAGTGAAAATATGACCTTCACACTCCTTAAATCCCTTCCCCATGTCAGAGCTTGGTGGGAAGGTTACTAGGAAAGGTACACCATGGATGAATCTACATTATTTGTGAGAGAACCCACTTGGGAGGCCTTTGTAGATACCCTAAAGGAGGAGTTCTACCATGTCAGAAACTATGATGACCAATACATAAGATGGACAACTCTGCATGAGAAAAGAGACCAGATGGTGTTGGAGTACACCAACATCTTTCATACCTTTCACTCAAAGTTGGGTATCAAAGATTCTAAGTGGCACTTGGTTTTGAAGTACTGCAGTGGTCTACACAGGTGCATCCAAACAGAGATGGATTTCTTGGACATATCCTCCCTTGGAGTTTCTTATCGATATGCAATCAAAATTGAGAAGAAATTCAAGCAGCAGAGTAAGTGGGAGAAGCATGGAAAAGGAAAATCTAACTCACATAATGAAGGACAGAGAAAGGAAGGCCAACCTCAAGAGAGTCAGTCCCAGATGCAGACAAATAAGGGTAACGGGAATTCTAAGAAAGACAACATAAAGTGGTGTGAGTTCCATAAAATACCTTGGAAAAAAATTAATGAATGTCACTCAATACAGTGATTGGTGGTCGAGCTCAAAGACAAATATTCAAACCCTGACTTGGACCCTAATTCAAAAAATAATTAAAGGAGACTAATAATTGATGCAAAAATCATTGCTACTGTCGTAATTGCAACAATCCAACCAGAAGAGGATCTTGAGGAGGGGGAGCGACTCTTCCATTCACAGAGGTGGGTGAAGGGGACACCACTGCATTTTATTGTTGATAGCGGAAGACAAAATAACATCATCTCAACATAGGTTGTCAAGCAATTGGATTTTCCAACAACACCACACCCGTAGCCATACAACATTGGGTGGCTTTTCCATTGTCAAGATCTTTGTGTCATCCAGCAGTGTCTCCTGTCCTACGACATCAATCCCTTCAAGGATGAGGTATTGTGTGATGTTGCCCCACTTGAAGTATGTGATGTTCTATTAGGTCAGACATATATGTGGAGGCTTCATGTTGTTTATGAGTCTTGACCTCGTAGTGTCATTGTTACTCTAGGGGGTTAGCTATAATGGATACCAGAGGTAGTTCCAACTATTATCCCACCAAAAACATGCCACAAAGTAATCTCTCATACTGCAAAGTTTAGCCTCTTCACAATCCGATTATAAGGTGAAAAGAAGGACACTACAACCACTGCAACCTCAACCCAAGACCTTTATATCCATCAAAATTAGATCGACAATATTGTAGAAGAGTACCAAGATGTTCTTACTGCACCTACGGGGATGCCTCCACACTACCTAGTCAAGCAAGGTTATAAACAGAACCCTTCATACTCTTAATGATGGATCTTCACTAACAGAGTTCTCCCACACTCAGGTAGATCATGCAACTAGATTTGTTGAACAGATCCAACCCCTCCAACAATAGGTTCATGACAACCTTCAACAAGTTAAGCAAGATAACTTCTTCAGCAAGGAAAGCAGCGCACCAAGCTTCAGATTTAGTAGAAGTATCTACATCTCCCAGGGGAACTTAATGCAATGGGGAACATTTCTTCCTAAAGGGGGAGGAATGATACAAATGGATCTCAGTGGCCATCCACCTTTTCCATTGAATCACCATTTTGAGCCTGTGGTTTTGATAAACCATGATATTCACCCTTTTGATGGGGAATGGAATGTAATGTCATCTTCATTTGTTAATTAAAGACAGCATTTAATGATTTCCTAGTAATATTTTGTACATGCCTACAAAATAGCGTTAATGCATCGAATCCCATTAGGACTCTACAGTTAATCGCGCTCAGGCTAGAGTAGTACTAGGATAGGTGATCGCCTAGGAAGTCCTAGTGTTTTACATGTCTATGGAATTTTATAAACATAATCCAATTTATCATGCATGCATCATGGGAATTGTTCTCCTCTCACTCTCTCATATATAATTGGGGTGAAGGAGGCCCTTTGAGCATGCAATGGAGTGCGATGTAATACTTGTTGTGAATTAAGCGTAGCCAACATCTCTTTCTTTTTAGAGATAAGCTACCCCATTCTACTAGTTTTTGTTCTACAATGTTTTTCTCTCTCTTGTTCATTAATAGAAGTTGGGTTTCACTATATTTATGTGTTCTTTTCATTATCACTCTGTATTTCCTTGTTATATATCGGCTATATTTTTGTCTTCATGTTGTTCTTAAAATAATCTGGATCAGAAAACTATCCTCTCCCAAAGATGGATTATATCATTCAGAAAGTTGTGGGATCACAAAAAAATTCAATGTTGGATGTCTATTTAGGGTATAATCATATTATGGTGCATCCAGATGATCAAGAAAAGACAGCTTTTACCACACCTTGGGGAACGTTCATATATGCAAAGATGCCATTTGGGCTGGTGAATGAAGGAGCAAAATTTCAACGGACTATGGATATAGCCTTTGCAGAAGAAAGGGATAAGTTCATTGTTATATATTTTGATGATATTACAGTTTTTTCTAACTCTAATGATGATAATTTGAAACATTTGAAACAGGTTTTTCAAAAGTGCAGGAGGTTTGGTATTTCCCTGTATCCAAAGAAGTCAAATTTTGCAATGCAAGAAGGGAAATTGTTAAGCCATGTGATATCAAAAGAGGGAATCAAAATAGATCCAAGTAGATTAGCAACATTTCAGAAAATAGACACTCTCGGGAATAAAAAGGAAGTGCAATATTTTCCTGGAAGGGTGAATTTCCTAAGAAGGTTTATACCAAACTTTGTTGAAATTATCAAGTTTATTACCCATATGTTGAGAAAATATAATCAAGTTAAATGGACAGCTAAAGCAAAAGGGTCATTTGATGACATAAAGAGAGTGTTGACTGAAGCACCAGTATTAATTAGCATAGACCATTCAAAATATTTATGGTATTCTCCTTTATCTTAGAACATAATATTGTAGGAGTGTTGTTGCAGAAAAATGATCAAAATTTGGAACGGCATATTTCCTTTTATAGCAGAGAATTGAGGGATTCAAAATTGAACTATAACATCATGGAAAGGCAAGCATATGCACTGGTGAAAGCATTGAAGGAGTTCAGGGTTTATATCTTGCATTCTCATGTTATTGCTTTTGTTCATAATAGCGCATTCAAAGATATTTTAACTCAGCCAGATCCTGAAGGTCGAAGAGGGAAATGGAATGCAGTTCTGATGGAGTATGATCTAGAGATATAGAAAACAAAGTTGGTCAAAGGTCAAGCACTGGAAAAATTGATGGCTCAGTGAAATTTTGATCTCTTCGGAATCAATTTCATTGTATATCTTTCAAAAAACATGGATGCAGAACCAACACCTTAGGTATCTCAAAAGTTTCTTTCATCTCCATGGTATAGTGATATAATTTATATTTTTCAAAATTTACAAGCCCCGCCATATTTGAGCAAGACTAAGACCAGATTTTTGAAGTTGAAAGCAGCAAAATTTTGTATCATAGATGGTTTTTTGTATTGGAAGGATCCACGAGGAGTTTTATTAAATTGACTATTGGAATATGAAGCACAACATACTATGAAAGAATTTCATCTGAGTGATTGTGGAGGAAATCACTACTGGAAGACTACTATGAACGAAATTCTTAGAGCGGGTTTCTATTGGCCAATAATATTTTCAGATATGTATAAAGGAGTGACAGCTTGTCATGAATGTCAAATTTTTGAAGGAAAGAGGAAGTTCTTATCATTACCTTTGAATCTTATTTCAGTGGAGTCACCCTTCCAGCAATGGGGCCTTGACTTCATTGATGATATCCATCTAACATATTTAGGTTAGCATAAATGGATATTGACTGCTATAGAATCTTTTACCAAATGGATTGAGGTTGTACCAACTAGACAAGCAACTGATGTTGTGATAATTAAATTTTAGAAAACAACATTTTTTCCAAGTTTGGTTGTCCTAGGAGAATCATGACTGACAACGCAACAGCTTTCAAATCGAAGAGAATGATAAAATTCTGTGAAGACCATAACATAATGCTTAATCATTCTACATCCCATTACCCTCAAGGTAATGTATTGGTTGAGTCGTCCAACAAAATTTTAATAAGGATCATCAAGAAATTACAGTGGGAGAAAAAACAAGGCTTGGCATAAAAAGTTTATATTTGCATTGTGGGAAGACATAATCAGCCTTAAAAAATCAATTGGAACTTCACCATTACAGTTAGTATATGGTACAGAAGTGGTGTTTCCTAATTCTTTGGGACTGTCATTCATGAAGTTGTTGCAGTAACAAGAAGCATAGCCTAGATACATTCAAAGGAGAATCAACTAGTTTATTCATGTTCAACAAATGAGAGAAGTGTATAATAATACTCATTTGTTTCAGGAAAATATGAAGAAAGTCTTTGATAAGAGAACCAAATTTGTTGATTTCCATATTAATTATTTAGTGTTGAAGTGGGATGCTCTAAATGAAGAAAAAGGAAAACATGGAAAGTTTGATTATCTCCAGAAGGGACCCTATAAGATTGTTGCTTATCATGGAAATAACACTTATGTTTTAGAGGAGTTGAATAGAGAACTTCTTACTAGAGGTCCAGTCAATGGGAGGTTCTTAAAACATTATCTAACTTGAAAGAAACTTGATCCATTCATTTCATTGTAAATATTTGTTTTATTGTTAAAGTTTGTAGGTGTGGATGACACTCTGAATAATTTGAAGCCTGAGGTGAAGGCCCTAATATTAAGAAGGGTGGTATAATTTTAGTTCAGCTTGTATGTAAATAAGTCTGAATAGTTCAAGTTTATATGAGTTTCTATATACTTTTTATTCTTAGAATAAGCCTAATGGATAAGGAATTGGTCTACTATTTCTTTGCTACCTCACAGGGAGGATAGCATCCCCATTGGATCCTATGTTAGTGTGTATAAATTTACAAAGTCATTCACCTTGTTTTTTTTATTGATGAGTATTGTATTCATGTCTTGGTCTATTAGAAATCGTGTGTCAAGTCCTATGGTAACTTTTCCATGATGACTTGTCTTGGGCTTACTCATTTATGAGTCAACTTTGGGTTTTATTGGGTCATCTCTAAGGGAATTAGAGAATCATTTCAAGTCATAGGTGAGTGGTTACTAAGGTCAAGTCAGGTTGTCACATTGTTATCCCATAGTCCTTTGTCATCATTTGAAAAGGGTGAGTCTTAAAGTTAATACATCATGTCTTTAAAAGAGTCATATGAGCATGATATCATGTGTACAAAAGGTTAATTAGTATTCCCAATCCAAATTGTACCTTTAAGATACTTGTAACCAATTAGTTTAAATTTTGCTATAGAACATCCTAGCATTTCGCAGCGACTAACAGTAAATGTCAAATCACTTCAAAAATACCCTATCTCCATAACAATCAGGAAATCATGGAATTCAGTGTTGTCCTTTTCAATCGAGTTTATAGGGTTATGGTATATTTCCTTTTTAAAGTCATCAAAACTGCAGTTTGTTGTGAAACTACAGTTTGTTGTGAAGCTGCAGTTTGTTGTGAAACTGCAGTTTGTTGTGAAACTGCAGTTTGTTGTGAAACTGCAGTTTGTTGTGAAAATAAATGTTTGTTGTGAAAGTTCAATCTGCTGCGAAATGCAAAAAACTTTTATCATCCTTGGACACCATTGAAACATTATTTTCTATTACATATTTCTCAGTTTATTTAACCCTATATGCCATCAAAACTTTGTTATCTTTATCTGCTGCTAAATTCTTGTTTGTTGCGAAATTTTTGTCCAATTTGTTGCGAAATTCTTTGCTACTAAAGCCCTATCTCTTGAATAAAACCTAACGCTCTAGGATTTCCTCCACGTTTTTTAAATCATGCTACCCCCTATGCCCACCATCATCATATCACTCTCCACCAAAAGCCATGGAACATGACCAAGATAATAAACAAAAGAAGAAGGTATACAAGGGAGTTGATATAGTAAGGTTAGAACCTCAGGGTCTACAATTGTTGGATTCAAATCCCATCTTCAAATAATCCTTTCAAATAGTGGGATGCCTCACCTTCTTTGAAAATCCATAAGGAGGTCACATGGAGGTATCCAGAACATCATAATGAAAACCTGTTGAAATGGGTGCCAAGGAACCATATGCTAGAACACCATGACAAGTTGTTGAGAGTAATCCAGAGATACTTCACTTGTGAGTGCATTTCAACATGGTGTGCATGTACCATATCACAATACTCATGCATTTTACAGGTAAGAAAGCTCTAAATATTCCATATTATCTTTGTAGAATCTTGGGGAATATGGTTGACAAAGTACAAGCAAAGTCTAAGCAAGTTGAACCTAGTCTCTTTCATTTTATTCTTATCAAACTTTTAATCCTTGAGGAGCTTAAGAAAACAAATGGAGAATGGAGTTCATTTTTGTCTACATCAGGGTTTTGTGCAGAGACCATTAGTTCTTCACCATATAAGGGAAGTACCCCTTCCACAAATGATAAATCATCTTCTAGGAGTTTGAAAAGGAAAAGAGGAAAAGATAATGAACAACACCATGTTGTAATTGAAACCCTTAAGACTACAGCCAAAATTTCTCTCAGCAAAGGATCCAATGGAAAGGGTAAAGAGCCATTGGAATAGGGTATAAATAAAACTACAAACATTAAAGAAACCCCTGACAGTAAGAGAAGAAAAATGAAAGGCAAAAATCTTCTTTTCACTCCTGAAGCAGCAGAAATGGAAAAACCCAAGAGACCCCTAATTAAGTCAATTGTGAAGAAACTAATCCTTGTAAATGAAGCATCTCCTTGTCATGAAGCTAAGTATATTATGGAATTTCAACCCCCATCAAGTAAAAAAGTGATGTTTAGTCCAAAAGTGCTTGACAAAGAAAAACATAGCAGACCTGTGACCAGATCAACAGCAAGAAGACAAACTCATGATGAAGAGACCGATCATGAGATACATGTTCGATGTGTTGTTGAAAAAGTTGTTGAAGATCAAAATCCTTCAGAAGAATATAACATGACCATTAAGAGACTAAGAAACAATTAAAATAAGCTCAGGTTGTGATTGTACAACTCAGGGAATAAAACAAACAAATGAAAAGAAAGATAGCATAACACTTGGATCTGTGTGAAGGAGCCTTGGAAAACAGCAAGAGGATGGTTAAGAGACCTATACCCCTACACAAACAAGAGACCTCTACCTCGACACAAACAAGTAAGAAACTTATACCAATAGAATAAAACATTACAGGAAAAGGATAGGTTGAGGAAGGAACAAACTGCATAGCAGAATATGGATTTGTTGGCTCAAGTGGCAGTGGAATGATTTGGTAATACTCAAGATATATCATGTTTTTGTTTTTTGTGAGGTATGCTCAATTTTGGAGATGCTATATCAAGCCTAGAACATTTTTGCAACATCATCAATCAGGAACAGGGATTTCACAACAACTTTACCAAATTTGATGTGAAACTATTGAAACAAATATTTCGCAACAAGTCTCCTAGTCACTATGAAATCACGTAGTCATCCCATGTCAAAGCATATTCAGCTACCAGATGTGATGAGTTTTTCAAGTCGTCATCAAGATCGAAAGATAAACTATTTTTACATTAAATATATGTAATCGAAATATGTTATGGTTGTATGAGTTAGTCAAGAATTTAAATCCTAAAATATAGGAGTCCATGGAATTTAATTACAAATTAGTTAGTAATCAATTGTAATCAATTATAACTCCTTCTAAAATTAGAAACCATAAATAGTTTGACCTTATTAAGCTAAAATGCAATGTAAATCTATATATGGTGAAGGAAATGAGGGTGAATGGGTTCGTAATTTGAGGAAAAAGACTCTTTGGCTGTTGTATATGTTTTTTGTGTTAATGAAAATATTTTGAGCAGAAATTCTTGGACATTTTGTCTCAGAGATTCTTGTGTTGGTAATCTGCAGTGTGTTTTCTTTGTGAATGTTTTCCATCTTGTTCATAATTATGTTTATTTTTATATTTTGAATGAATGATTATAGATAGAGAATTCATCGTTGATGCTCTTTATCTCACAATCAACTTCTTGCATTAATCATATGATATTGTAACAGAATTCATCTATTGACAGGTGCTTTGTTATAATTGATGTGTTTCTTTCTTCTCACCACCATACTACAATAGCTATGATGACTGACAGATTGCTAGCTACCTAGTCTTTGAAGGGCCTTTGTTCATATTAACCAGTTTTGAAATCTTTGATTTGACATCTCTTTATTATGACTCCATGCCCAATGGGTGTTTCACTCAAACCTGCCACCATATTTTGAAAACCTCACTCAATTGAAGATCTATCCAAAGTGTTTATTAAAAAAATAGTCTTTCTTGTGGCTAAGTTATCATAGAGATCCCTCTCTGGGTTGGAATGGATAGCTTACAATATGCAATTTGGTTTGTGGTTACCTCTGGGTTTTCCTTCCACAACTAAGGAAAATTATAGAGTGATAACAATTTTATGTTGGCAGTTGGAAAATTTTGAAGTTTGGCTTCTTTGCCTTTCTCCCTTTTATAAAATTCTCATGTATTATTTCAAGATTATTTTTTCAAAGATGGCATAAGGGTCAAGTTGAATTATGTTTGGAAACCTTTTCAGTCATATGTGATGTAGATCATGTGTCATAATTGGTTACAGGTATAAAGAAACGGGTATGATTGGTTACAGTGCTTAAATTGATGTCAAAATCATATAGGTTATTGGATTACTCTAAGGGGTTATGTTTCTAGATAAAGTATGAGTATTTCATAAGGTTGATCAACATGAAAGATTTATTCCCTAAGTATAATTCACTTTATGAAAAGCATTGTGTTGAGTTTCAAAAGAGGAATTCATGTAGCGCACCAAAAGTTTAGTTTGAACTAGCACTGTAGGAACTTCCAGCTGGCACACATTTAATCATTTCAATACTTGTTGAACGAGGAGTGAAGATTTATTTGGTGATGTTGAGATTTTGGGTCTATAGTGGAGGATGACTAGGCCATAATGATGGATTAGGCATGCAACTAGGCATCCATTTCATCCAGGACAAAGCACCTAGTGGTTTTCTTTTTAATGATCGTGGGATTTAAGGCGGTGGACTCCACATTTAGATACCTCCAACTCAGCCAAAATAGTTTCCAATGTTTCCACTCAACATGGAACCTGAAATTCTCGGTAGCCTTTGTTGACAGCTCACCTACAGCATGAAATGGGAAAGAGTGGGCATGTGAGAAGGTTAGAACCTAAGGGGCCTGAAATTATGGAGGCAGATGTAGATCTATGGGATATGTTTGAACAGGTTGGATGGTACCCATACCTTACCATACTAGAAGGAACTCATTACGGGGTCTCCATATATTTTGCTAAAATCTTCAATGGACAGAGAGCTAATGTTGGAGGTCTGGAGATGGAGGTGACCGAAGGATTCATAGTTGAAGCATGTCATCTCCCCATTGATGAGGAGAAATGGTTCAAAAACAAGAGAATTACAGGTGGGGATGTAAACCCATTTATGGAGCCTAAGTTCAGGGATCCTAACTGGAGCAAAGGTATACCCAAAGATTGGTTGGTTGGAGATTGGTTGGACACTCTGAAGATGGTTGATCCAGATTATTTTTGGCATGAAATGAGAGCGGAGATATAATAAATAAATGTACATAGATATCTCATATATCCAATAATATAATAGAAATATATCAGAGATGAAACCATAAACACAAAGATACAGTAATACACAATTTCTAATAATGAGTGAAATGTACAAAACTATAGAAATACAGAGTGAAAGACTCGCTAGAATGGTGGCAACTTATCTCTAAGAAGAGATGTGACGGATACTCACATTTGCAATAAGATGATTATTACAATGAGGCTTCGAAGTCCTTTTTAACATAAAGAAAGTCCAAAACCCAAACCCCGGAAGATGAAAAGCAAACAGTTTTGTGGACCCTATTTTGGGTAGTTTGGTGTATCAATTTCTAGGGGTGTAACTTTGGCATACGATCTCCATTTGGGGTGAACGATAGCTCATTGGAAATTTATCATAAAGGAGATTCATTTTGAGGGCTCAATAAAATCCTTTTTCTATCATTGAGGTTCTCAATACCAAAAAACAACTTCATTTAGGCCCTCAAAATGGCCCTGAAAGTTTAGGAACCGAAAAACTGCTAAAAATAGTAAATTTCCAGAAGACTATTTTGAGCCAGTTGGAATAGGTGGGTGGCCACCGATATCCACCTAGAAAAATCCTCCCTCCTTATGAAGGTATCCATTGCATTGAGTTCCCGAGGGAGAGGGGAAAGTGTTTGTTGAATCTGAACCTTGGTGAGTTGCTTTCTTTGTTGGAGAAGTTGTGTTGCTTGGTTTGTGGGAGTTTGTTGAGAACCCAATGAGATGATTGTGTGCAGAAGGAATCCTTGCACTTTGCTTCAATATTGTCAACATGCTTTTGCTGGACAAAAGGTGCTTGGACTGAGGCTGCAGTGATTACGGTGTTCTTTTGTTCACCTTTTGAACAGATTGTGAAGAAGTTGAATTTTGTAGTATGAGATATTACCTTGCGACATTTTTTAGGCGAGACGGTATTCAGAACTACCTCTGGTATCCTATAGAGATGACCCCACAGAGTAATAATGACACTACAGGGTTGAGACTCATATATAGCATGGTGCTTACACATATATATTTGGCTCAAGAGAACATCACAGACATCCAGTGGGGCAACATCACATAATACTTCATCCTTGAAAGCCTAGATGTTGTATGGAAATCCACATTATTGGTTGACATGGACATAGCATCCTTGACAAAGTCACCTGATGTTGTATGGTTGCGGATGTGGTGTTGTCAACAATCCTAAATGTTTGATGACCTCTGTTGAGATGAGGTTCTTCTAGCTTCCACTATCAACAATAAAATGTAGCAGGGTACCCTTCACGGACATCTATGAATGAAAAAGGTGATCCCCCTCTTCAGGATCTGTTGGTTATTTTGGTTGAATTGTTGTGGTCATGATAATAGTAGTGGGGTTTGTGTCGATGATCTATCTTCTACTAGTATTTTCTAAATCAGATTCTGAAACAGGGTTCGACTCCTTGTCTTTGATCTCAACCACCAATGATTGTTTTGTTAGACAAATAGGATCGTGGAGAAATAAAATAAAACAAATGTGGAAATAAAACACAGAAGATACAAAATACAATAGAGACACAGATATCTGTGGTTCACCTAGTATATTCTACGTCCACCAGAGAAATTTCTTGATCCTTCCTTTATTATTATACAAGAAATTAAGGGATACAACATACAGCACACCCATTGTAACTTCCTCTTCTATCTCTCACAGTCTCCTCACTCAGAATACAATATTCACAATCATACATAGCCGCAATACATTTCCCTCATAAAAGAGGGTTTCCTTCTAGGGAAAAAAAGCTTAACATAAATTTTATTGTCATATCTACGACCTTATAATGAAGATTCCATATTTACTATGAAATTACAATATATGTTTACAAGGCAATTTTTCCTTCATATACATTTCCTCTAAACCCCCATCAGGGAACGTTGTCCCTCGAACCCTGTTGGCAGCCAATTCACATTTTTCATGGTCTCATAAGCTGCCTACACCAATGTTTCACAAACATTGATTTTTCGTCGCAATTTTCAAATGAACGACGCCTTTATTCTTTGCGCCTTTTCGCATGCCTATCTTCGTTTTGTTTTCACGACTGTAAGCATGAAATCTTAGTCCTTCAAAGTCACATTAGAATCATTGTTTAAACTATTGTCATCCTTTTGATTGATATGCCCTTTGCACTTATCATTACCTAGCTGGCGAATCTTCGATCTGTACTCGTGCTTCGATTTATTATGTGGCTTGGTTTGCACTGCATTTGGATTGGGATTCATTTAACCTTTGGTTTCATAAGATACATGGGTGTTATGATAAAAAAAATTATATATACCTTTCTTTATAGTTTAATGCCTATGTTTATGTTTTCATAATTATCGATGTTTTGATTATATGAAAACCCATTTGTACATTGGTTAAAATATGAAGATGAGCTGTCACAATACATTGGCGCATAGTTGAGTTTGGTATTAATTTCAATTCGACTGTTGGTAGATTAAAAACTTTGGTATAACATTGATTGCGCATGCACTTACCATTGTTCATTGATCGGCCAATTGATATAATTGTTGAGCTGTGTTATAGGGGATATAACAGCTATGAACGTCGACAGTGGAACTACTGGCAATAACTCTTATGTATGGCAGAAGTAACCTCCCTTACCCTCACACACTTTGGAATTAACGTCAGCCTCCTTACCAGGAATTAAGCTATTCCTCACTTGCCACGCTCATGCTCGCTAATATGATGGTTTCCTTAGATTCATAAATCGTACTAAGGTAACTTTGGTCATCTTTTTAATATGGTTTGACATTTTCAGAGCTAGATTTGGTGCATAAAGAGGAAGAAATTAAGATCTGGATACCTCTTTATATTTATACGACCTTTGAAAGTTTCTGGCATTTCTAGGGTTTCCCATCTATACTTTTATTATTGTTTGGAGGATTGTGCGAGTTTAGAGACTGGATTTGAAACTTTCATGTAATAAGTCAGCCTGGATATAAACTCAAAATGATCTGCAACCAGGTTGAGAGGTCATGGTTTCCCTGGACGACCTTGAGGGCATAGAGAGATCGAATTCTCCTGTGCGAACCTTGTATACTTTGCTATCTGGGTGAGAAGAATATAGTGGGAATACAATGTTATGCAATTATCCTCGACCTCCAACCATGAATCGCACAACACGCAGATCACACCAAGTTTTCAGAGTTGGGCATTCCCTCAAGTCACGGTTAAAATGAGACATTGTCAATTATTTTGTGGCCTCAAGAAGAAAACACAATCCAACTACCTGCGTGATAATGCAGAGATACTACACGTTGATGCTACTAACATTAAAGAAAGCGTGGAAAAGAGCCTAAAGCGTCTCGGCACAGATTACATTGACTTGTTGCAAATCCATTGGCCTGATCGCTATGTGCCACTTTTTGGCGAGTTCTCATATGATCCTTCAAAGTGGAGGGAGAGTGTGCCATTTATTGAGAAATTGAAGGCATTTCAAGAGGTTATTCAAGAAGGAAAGGTACGGTATATTGGTGTTTCTAATGAAACATCTTATGGAGTTATGGAGTTATGGAGTTTGTTAATGTTGCAAAGCTAGAAGGTTTACCAAAGGTCATTAGTATACAAAACAGTTACAGTTTGCTAGTACAGTGTCATTTTGAAGTTGATCTGATGGAGGTGTGCATGCCTCAAAATTCTAATGTTGGTCTATTGGCATATTCTCCATTGGCTGGTGGGGCTTTGACTGGGAAGTATACAAATCCTGATTATATAGCAGCAAAGAAAGGGAGGTTTAATCTCTTTCCAGGATACAAGTTGTTGTGCGTCTAGAGGAAAATCAATACAAAAGATTGGCTAAGGTTGGGAATCTTTGACATATTTTGAAGATCTCATACATAGGAAAGACGAGGAAATTGTTGCTCTTGAGTGTGAAGTACAAGCTTACAGACGTAGGTTGCTGAGTATTGGTTTTGAGGACCTTGAGATCAGAAAGATTAGATGGCCTGGACGGTCTTATCCAAGTAACAGAGAGGAAGATTGTGATAGCTGGACAGGTTCCTGCACAGAAGAATTGGAGGGATTTGATGGCTATGATGCTCTTGGTTGGAAGACTCAAAATAATGCCGAACATTTGCAATCCAGAGATATGTTGCAAAGACAAGACAAGAAAGGAAATAGACATATTTATATGAATGATCACAGATGCTTGAATGATGCAAGGATTGATGGGGCAAATGTAGTTGATTCTTGTCAGCCACAACTCTAGTGGGGAAAGGGTGCTCTAAAAGAGTTACATGTGGACAAGATAGAACCTCAGGTAACTCTCACAAGATTCAAGCAGAAGATTACTCTATTTCCAGAAAAATGAACAAAGAATCTACAAAAGGGTATTAAAAAAGAATCTGATGATCTACCAGGTGGATCATCATTGGAATTTGATTCAAGTCACAAAGGTGAAACGAAAGAAGGACACAGCACTATTTGAGGAACCCTTGGCAATGGATCTGTCTCTGAAATCACTGTAAATGATTATACACAACAATTTGTCGATTTTGAGAATGAAGAAGATGATAATGGTGGATCTTGCACTCAAATTTATGCTTATGAAAGCATGGAGTGCAGTGTTGATTATGCCCCTAATGGAGACTGTGAGCAGTGATTTTTTATTCAGGTTGACATTTTTTGGTTTGGATCACGGCTGTAATACAGATCTTGACAGCCCACCAAATGGGTCAGATATTGAACCCAGTGTGATTACCAAACAGGGGATATAAATGGAGTGTGAGAATGATGTTGATGGATATGGATCAAGAACTTTTTCAAGAATGCCAGTGTAGGTTCCATGAAGAATAAACAAAGGCAATACATACACAAGAAAAGCATGAAATGACATGGCAATGTCAGAAGCTAGCAAGTTTTGGACAGTCGTGGCTACTTGCTGATTCTCTAAGCCATGGCTTGTGGCCATCCATGATAATTTTGGCAGAAATTGCTCAGAGTTTTATATTGGCAGACCTCTCTTTTAAAGTGTTGTAGGTGGGCAATTAGTGGTGTGGCTTCCTTCAGGAGTGGTGTGATTTCAATCTAGTTATCCTGCTGAAGCTGCTGGTGTATGCTTTGGATCTGGTGGCAAGATTTTTCATCTTTAATTCCCTACAATCAATTCTAGATGGATTTATTGATATGCAAAACAAATGGATGGATTTTGTATATGAGTTGCATTCACACCAAAGATTTATTTGATATTTGTTTTGATTGAAATAGATGCAATCAAGATTTTGTTTGTTCTAATTTAGCATGGCAGTTTTGGTTTGTTGTAATTTAAATGATTTGCTTTGTTTTTAATTAGTAATCAAATATTTGTTTTAATATATTTCTGTTAGTTTTAATTGATTTAAAACAGGTCTATTCTCAAATTAGACTAGCTACAGAATCAGTTGATTCTGTAGCTAGTCTACAGGATCAGATTTTTACCATTTTATTAACAAAATATCTTTTAAACTTGTTTATTTTTGCCCTTTTTCAGGTACATACGAATTGCAGTGATCAAATGGGAATGCTGTAATAGTTTAGGAGATATTTTAGATTTGGTTTTGTCTTAGGTTGTTAAGTTTGAATCAGATTTTGGGAATATCTTCCCAGATTTTGTAAAACAATTTTCTATTATTCACAAGGAAGTTTTACCTTGTGAAAAGACCTATATATATTTATGATTTTTGTAATAATGATCATCCTCAGTTGTGGGAGAACAAGGATATGGAATTATAATACTGACTGGAGCAGAATTTGATGTTTTGTCATAGCTTTTGCTTTTCAATATATCAACATTTTGTTTCATGTTTTGTATATCACTTTGCTTATGGTTTATGACTACTTTAGCTATCTAAATCAAATGCAAATGATATAATTTTATTA
>ML809909.1:146666-163441 GCA_009831015.1 Picea engelmannii
GATTACATGATGTTTATAATGAAGCCAATTAAGGCTTAAGGCACAAAGATAACGCCTCTCACTCTCCTCACTCAAGAGTGGATAAAAATCCATTACAATAATCATTGTACATGATGATTTCAAGCCAATTTCATGGATTTTATATGGAAAATACATAAATTTTAATGTTTCAAACACGTGCACAAAGGGAAAATATATGGTTTTTAAACCCCCCCTTTTACATTATGTGTGCCCTAGTGGTAACACTCTATGGTTTCAAAATACCCACTATAGATATTGCGCATGCTAGCTTCCCAGACTCCTTTTGCTTGCCAACACACATGGCATCAACACTATAGGTCTCAATAGTTATACAAGCTATAATGAAAAATCCCATAGTAACATATTTTGGGTTCCCATAGTTCAAAAAGAAACTATAAATGTAAACCCGAGAATAAAAGCACATCATTCAAACTCCACTAAGGCCTTTGTTCCAACTTGGCCAATGGTAAAAATTATGGCACATTTACAAAATTGGAACAAAAACTAGTTCTCGGTGGGCATGTACCAAGTTTCGAATCTTAACTTGAAGGTGGCAGATAGATCCTTGAACCAAGGAATACAAGTGTTTTGGATCTACAATTGATCCCAATATTTAATTATATTCCTTCATGGAAATAATAAATCTATTTCCTTCTGGATTCCAAGAGGCGTTGTACTCGTATCTTCAACAACCAATATTTCAGTGGTGGAATAGCCATGTAGGTCAACAAAAAGAGTATCACCATTGACTCTGCCAAATTGAAATTCACGTTATCTACCAAAAGGTATTCGGGCAATAAGTTTTGGTCGCTTCGCTAAATTATCGCCAGATGCTTAAAAAAATATGCTCCCAAGGAGCCATGCATAATATAGCTAAGCGTAAACTAAATTGGTAACCATGAGGATCAAATCTGTGTTGTCTATTCACCAACACCATTTAATATTGATCTCATCGGCCTCTGACAATGGCTAACTCCAGTAGAATGGCCTTTCCAATAGTGAACATAAACATAAACAGAACCGCCAGAATGGCCTTTATAATTGGGTAGAGATGAGGTGACGGATGCAGTCATTAACACTGAGGTCGATGCCAGAGATGTGAGTGTGGATCCCTTCAACAATTTGATTGATTCCTTCAACAACTGCTACAGTCGAGAACGCCCAACAACTTCCACAGGAGCCCTGTTTCTTAACGACAGTCACGGCTCCTTTTTCTCTCCAGTAAATGAACTCTGCTCAAAATAAGTTACCAAGAGTTTTCTGTTGTGATGCCTTTTTTTGTATGAATATTCACATCATCCCCAGGCTGCGTGCTCAATCTCATCTTCGGGATTTTAAGAAGATGTGGGGGCAACAACACTTTCTACCTTGTATCTCACTTTACTTCTCAAGGTGACTCCACCATGTATCTCACTCATCCAAATACAGATTTTCATTTACCATGTGCTTTTCAATAATGGAAACAAGAAAAAGTATTTGGAGGTACTTACCGAACATGCTAATGGAAATATTTCAATTTTGCAAAAATTCCAACCATTTCTTACCCAACCACTTTAAGGGGTTTTCCTCTTGCAATTGTGTTTCTTCGGAGATCGGTGTTGGAATATTGATCACAAGCTCTCTCGTAGCCTCTTCCTTGGTGGGAGTTTTAGCAATCTGATTGTTGCTTGGTTTATGGTAAATTCTGGCATGTAACTTCCAACACTTCTTCTCCCAATGGCCACTAATTTTGCAGAACCACAAAAAATCCTTCGCTTTCCATTCAACGATGCATTCGTGACAGGAGGACTTGGAAGGTGTGGTTTTTGTTTCATCTCACTTCTAGTGGACTCATTTGTCTTCTTAACCCAAAATTTCTTCATATTATGCTTAGCTACATCATGGTTAGAAGATCTAAAACATAAATCATCCTTCTTATTTGCAATGAAAGAATTTGAAGGACTTTTATACCTTCCTGAATTGTCCTTGATCTGATGAGGACAAGCTGGCTTGATTCCTTTCTTGGAATTTGATGGTGAAGAGATGGTTTTTGCTTCAGCGGACTTTGAGCACTCTCCAATCTCCTCTTGACCGTATCCCAAACCTGCAAATCGTGGTCTTTGTACCACCTCTAATGGTTGAGTGATTCCTTGGCCATGAATGCCAAGTCCACCTCATCTGTATCCCATCTTCGTGAGGAGATTCATACCCACGTTAGTTTCATACTGAGACAAAATTGAACATGAAGAAACATCATATACCTTGGTTTGAGTTTGTGCATCCATGATAGAAGGCTCTTTATCTTCCATTCATTCACCATGTTGCAACTTAGCCAAGAGATTATCCTTGGTTTGCAATTCGAGCTGGAATTCTTCAATAACTTCGTTGAGGACTTCTCCATGAAGTTGGGATCTCTCTTGAAGCTCTTGCTTCTCTTCCTCTGCAACTTGCAAAAGTCTCCTCAACTCTGCGTTTTCATCTTGAATGTTGTGATTTATCTCTTCTAAGTCTTGAAGTTTTTATGTTTTCTTCGCTCCTTTGCCCATCCTGCAAAGCAGTCATCCTAGCTTTGATACCACATGATCTGAAAACGGGTGAGTACTTACTCTACACAAGTTTTCAATTCGAGAATCATTTTCTGACAAAGCATTTGCATAGGATTAAAGGGCATATGAATCCATGATTAACCATGCTTTTTAAACAAGAATACATAACATACATGAACTCAAATAGAATAAATCACATGAAAAGACAAGAGAGAGACTACCAATCTTGGTAACGGAGTTCACCCCTCTTGGGCTACGTCTTTGGACCCACTTCAATTGGAATACAGATCGCTTTCATTCCTTCTTCAAAAGATGTTGGGACCTTCTCATAAGTGATTACATAAGAGATGCCTTCTCCTTCATTGAGGATTCAAGAAGACTACTCACACTCATATCTCTCCATACATCAAGAAGGATAATTCCTTACATGAATAAGTCTCTCAATGCTTAGGAGTAGTAGCTCTATGGCTCTCTAAATCCACTCATTAATTCCTCATTACTCTCCCCCCTTACATAGAGCTCCCATAAGGCATTATATAGTTTTGCCTCACTCTCTCTTAAAAAAGAGCATTAATTCCTAGATCCACAATAATAGGATCTAATTACAAAAGAGGAAAAACAAGATCCATAAATGTAGGATCTCAAACTATCTTCAAACACATGATGGGAAAAGTCTCAAAACCACCCAAAGACTCTTCAACCATGCCCTTGATTCTCTCAACCTATAATTGAGAGTAATGGCAAATTGGTGTGAGGTGATTTCTCACATAAAAACCAATTTCCATAATTACAATTTTAATGAATAATACGTGAGTCACACTTTCCCTCACAAGTATTAATCATTTTACAAAAATGAATTTAGTGCGTGAGTTTTTCAAAAGCTCATAAAGCATAATTAAATGCATGGGCATCTCATAAAAGCATAAGAGCTAGATTCATAGGCGTGACCGCAAGGATGCTTTGTTCATTGTGATCGAAGGTAGGATCAATAACACCCTTCTTGGAGAATTTGTTGGGTGTCATGTATTCATTCTTCTCCACCTCAGATCTCAACAACAACGTGGCTACCAAAGCTTGCTTGTATGCTTGGATCAAATCCTTGAATCACATCACAGGTTGATGAATGCAACAAAATACAAACAACACAATTTTTATTTTCTTAGCATATCTGGTGTTTTCCATGCAGTTGAGCTTCACCATGCTCTTGATTTAAAAACTTATCAGAGAACTCGTAGCATTTCTCTGGTATTTGAACAGATTCCCTTTATCTGTGAAAGACGTGTTTGAATTCTGGAGAACGTGAATTCTTGAAGAATTCGTTCAATAGAGGAATTTGATATGATGTTTTGTCTCACTTGGAAGGTGTGATTTATGCTCGGACAGAGAAGTCAAATTATCGGTCACGATTTGATTGATTCCTTCAACAACTGCTACAGTCAAGAACGCCCAACAACTTCCACAGGAGCCATGTTTCTTAACGACAGTCACGACTCCTTTTTCTCTCCGGTCAATGAACTCTGCTCAAAATAAGTTACCAAGAGTTTTATGTTGTGATGCCTTTCTTTGTATGGATATTCACATCATCTCCAGGTTGCATGCTCGATCTCATCTTCGGGATTTTAAGAAGATGTGGGGGCAGCAACACTTTCTACCTTGTATTTGTAGACGATTCACTTATCACTTCTGTCCCATACGTGGAAATCCACTTTACTTCTCAAGGTGACTCCACCATGTATCTCACTCATCCAAATACAGATTTTCATTTACCATGTGCTTTTCAATAATGGAAACAAGAAAAAGTATTTGGAGGTACTTACCGAACATGCTAATGGAAATATTTCAATTTTGCAAAAATTCCAACCATTTCTTACCCAACCACTTTAAGGGGTTTTCCTCTTGCAATTGCGTTTCTTCGGAGATTGATGTTGGAATATTGATCACAAGCTCTCTCATAGCCTCTTCCTTGGTGGGAGTTTTAGCAAACTGATTGTTGCTTGGTTTATGGTAAATTTTGGCATGTAACTTCCAACACTTCTTCTCCCAATGGCCACTAATTTTGCAGAACCGCAAAAATTCCTTCGCTTTCCATTCAACGATGCATTCGTGACAGGAGGACTTGGAAGGTGTGATTTTTGTTTCATCTCACTTCTAGTGGACTCATTTGTCTTCTTAACCCAAAATTTCTTCATATTATGCTTAGCTACATCATGGTTAGAAGATCTAAAACGTAAATCATCCTTCTTATTTTCAATGAAAGAATTTGAAAGACTTTTATACCTTCATGAATTGTCCTTGATCTGATGAGGACAAGCTGGCTTGATTCCTTTCTTGGAATTTGATGGTGAAGAGATGGTTTTTGCTTCAGTGGACTTTGAGCACTCTCCAATCTCCTCTTGACCATATCCCAAACCTGCAAATCGTGGTCTTTGTACCACCTCTAATGGTTGAGTGATTCTTTGGCCATGAATGCCAAGTCCACCTCTTATGTATCCCATCTTCGTGAGGAGCTTCATACCCACGTTAGTTTCATACTGAGACAAAATTGAACATGAAGAAACATCATATACCTCGGTTTGAGTTTGTGCATCCATGATAGAAGGTTCTTTATCTTCCATTCATTCACCATGTTGCAACTTAGCCAAGAGATTATCCTTGGTTTGCAATTCGAGCTGCAATTCTTCAATAATTTCGTTGAGGACTTCTCCATGAAGTTGGGATCTCTCTTGAAGCTCTTGCTTCTCTTCCTCTGCAACTTGCAAAAGTCTCCTCAACTCTGCATTTTCATCTTGAATGTTGTGATTTATCTCTTCTAACTCTTGAAGTTTTTATGTTTTCTTCGCTCCTTTGCCCATCCTGCAAAGTAGTCATCCTAGCTTTGATACCACATGATCTGAAAACGAGCGAGTACTTACTCTACACAAGTTTTCAATTCGAGAATCATTTTCTGACAAAGCATTTGCATAGGATTAAAGGGTATATGAATCCATGATTAACCATGCTTTTTAAACAAGAATACATAACATACATGAACTCAAATGGAATAAATCACATGAAAAGACAAGAGAGAGACTACCAATCTTGGTAACGGAGTTCACCCCTCTTGGGCTACGTCTTTGGACCCGCTTCAATTGGAATACAGATCGCTTTCATTCCTTCTTCAAAAGATGTTGGGACCTTCTCATAAGTGATTACATAAGAGATGCCTTCTCCTTCAGTGAGGATTCAAGAAGACTACTCACACTCATATCTCTCCATACATCAAGAAGGATAATTCCTTACATGAATAAGTCTCTCAATGCTTAGGAGTAGTAGCTCTATGGCTCTAAATCCACTCATTAATTCCTCATTACTCTCCCCCCTTACATAGAGCTCACATAAGGCATTATATAGTTTTGCCTCACTCTCTCTTAAAAAAGAGCATTAATTCCTAGATCCACAATAATAGGATCTAATTACAAAAGAGGAAAAACAAGATCCATAAATGTAGGATCTCAAAGTATCTTCAAACACGTAATGGGAAAAGTCTCAAAACCACCCAAAGACTCTTCAACCATGCCCTTGATTCTCTCAACCTATAATTGAGAGTAATGGCAAATTGGTGTGAGGTGGTTTCTCACATAAAAACCAATTTCCATAATTACAATTTTAATGAATAATACGTGAGTCACACTTTCCCTCGCAAGTATTACATAAAAGCTCATAAAGCATAATTAAATGCATGGGCATCTCATAAAAGCATAAGAATGCATGAGACCTTTTCCTCATAAAGCATTAATAAAATGCATGAGAAAATAAAACTCATAAAGGCATAAATTCACCCTTTCACCACTTTGTCACCAATTTCAACTTGACATGACGAGAAAAGTATAAGTCCTTCTCGTGTGTGGAGATATTTCTAGATCAACCTCGTACATGACAAAGGTTGACATATCTATGACAAGTGCATTCAGAAAAATATGCAAAGAACATGAAAAAATTCAAATTGACGCTATGCAAATGATACGTACACTTGGAAATACATTACTTAATCTTCAACAAATGTTTTCTCAGCAAGCAGTCCACATCGCACTTTCCCTACCTCTGAACTGTAGTTCAAGGAAATGTGTCTTCATAAACACATCTCCACCTGGCACACGAACATTCATGCTTAAACCACCATTATTATTAAAACAAGATCCTGATAATTCAGAGGACGTGATATGTCCCTCTATTATTGATTACTACCCCGAGCATCCACCTCCCATTAAGCATATCTGCCTTGCAGAATTTGTATCGCATTACAATAAAAATGGTACACACATATCAAAAAAAAAAAAAAAAAATGTAATACGCTTTGTCGAATACAACAAACACACCGATATGAAAACTTTTGTAGAGAGAAACTATTGTTGTATGTTCCATTTTATCAAAATGAAGACACATTAAAACATAACTTCGCTACATGGGAAGCTGCATAAATTATTTATGAGACTACGGTACAAACCAATGAGGCTAGATTTAGATACAATGTTAACCCAACATGGGGTGATTTAGAAAGTGCACTTGAAGAACTAGAAAACCCTGGCAATGTTGATGAGACATCAACAAAGCATAAAACAACTAGAATTTTCTATGAATCCTATGACTTGCAAGCATATTTTCATTGTCCTTGATCAGTTGCCATTGAAAAATGTATCAATCTTGGGTTTAAAGTCACAGAACATCCTTTCTTTATCGAAAACGGAGAATACTACAGATTTAGACAATTGTTGAATCGAGAGCAACAAGCAATCCTAAAGGATATTGCAATGAAGAAACACTTAAACATGCACACTCCTGTGCACTTGTTCCTTACAGGCGGGGTAGGAACAGGGAAGACATTCACATCAGAGGCACTATTCTGAATGCTTATATGAATGTATGATTCAAATAGTTCAAGTGACCCTATGAAACCAAAGGGACTGATACTTGCATATATATGAAAAGCTACATATAATGCAGGTGGAACAACAATCCACTCTGCATTATTGATGCCTTTTAACAAGTCGCATTTTCTTCCACTCAACAAAGAAATGTTAGATACCTTGTCGAAGCTTTATGATGAACTACAACTTGTGTTCATAGATGAGGCATCCTTGATTGGAAGTCGTTTCTTATATTCCATTGACAATCGACTGAGAAACATAAAACATGTCCAAACCAAATACTTTGGAAACCTTGATATGGTATTTTGTGGGGATCTTTACCAGGCACAACCCATACAAGATTCTATCATATTTGAGCAACTTATGGTCAACATGAAAACAATGATGCATAACTTTTGGAAAGACAAAATAAAATTCTTTGAATTACATACTACAATGCACCAGACAAATGAAAATTTTATTTCAATTCTAAATAGAATGCGGACAAACAACCAAACATGTGATGACTTAACATATATCAATTCAAGTTGCATGTGACCTGCCCCAACCAACCCAACCTTCCCTTACCTATTCTACAAGAATAAGGATGTTGCAGTGCATAACAAGTATATGTTATCGCTCATGCATGGCAATGATATCATCATCAATTCAATTGATCTTGAAGAAGAAAACCATGGAAATGTACAATGTCATCAACATACAACAACTTTCCCTTTGCAACTTGTCCTAAAATTAAACATGCTAGTTGAAATATAAGCCTGCAACTATGATTCACAAGATGGCCTAGTGAATGGTGCAGATGAAATACTCAAAGCTTATACCAAAACGGAAAAAGTTGATATCCTCTGGATTAAGTTCCATGACCCGCACATTGGTCACCGACAAGCCAACAAGTTAGCTTATCTATAAATCAAACACTTCACGTGAATGGACACCTATATTGTGAATATCAAAACCAATATCAACATTGACAAAGACAGGTCAATTGAAGATTCAAAAATAGTTTCCAATTCAACTTGCATGTGCACATACAATCCACAGATCACAAGGGCTAACACTTGATAGTGTTGCCTTCAAACCTACTGGAATACGAATACATGGACTTGTATACACAGCTCTATCCCGTGTCAGAAACATAGAGTCCTTGTATTTGCTAAGCACTCTTACAAAAGATAACTTCAAAGTCAAACATAAAGTCGATACTGAGATGAAAAGCCTTCAGACTAGTGCAAAATGGCATCTGCAATATGATTACCAATCCATACAAACAAACTCATATGTATCAATTCTCTCACTTAACGCACGCAACTTAAATGCACATATGAATGATATACTCAATGACTATGACACAATGCAATCTGATATTTTGTGCTTGCAAGAAACATACATGACATTATGCACGAAAAACAAGCAATTTCCAAATCACAATTGCATATCAAGTTACATTACACATGGAGTGATGATATTAGTGAAAAAACATATAACAATTTTGGATCAAATGCATTTTGAAGAAAAAAATGTTGATATGGTGCTAGCAAGAGTAATTTTTCGTGGATTGCAAATTGCAATATTCAATCTCTATGCCACTTTGTGTGCAACATTTCCCAACATAATGAATGTTCATCCAAATGCATTACACCATTTACCTCTGAATGAAACCATTATCATTCTAGGAGACTTCAATGTTGACATGCTACAAAATAGTGCCATAACAAAAGAATTGGAAAACTACATGTGCAATTACAATCTCCGCTTTCTTTTGGATAACATAAAGCATGTATAAAACGCACGTATTGACCATGTATGGTCAAATGTGCCCATTTCGCAATACACCCTCTTTATCTTAGACACATATTGGTCTGACCATGATACAATTTGTCTTGTGCTTGAATTATGAAATATACATCAAGCATATTACAAAATCATATTTCCATGTCTCAAAGCATATCTGGATACTTCGTTGCACAAAACCAAATCATTCAATTAGGATCATCCAACTTCTTAATATTTTCTGGCTTGTAATATATTTTGGCCAGGAAAAATTCTATATAACCGCGACCATGGATCAAGAAAAACAAAGGTGCATACTTCTAACTCTATCTTTTACTCTATTCCTTTGATTCTCATTTACTATATGTGCATATTACTTGTTTTCCCTTACATACCAACTTACATTCATGTTCATTGTATTTTGTGCATTCCCACATTGAAACAAACATAATAACTAGACAAGACGAAGGACTCTTAACCACAAATGTAGAAGAAGACATGCAAAGGTGCATGCTTCTACCCTTATTTCATATTCCATTGTCTTGTATTTCATTTATTGTCTATATTTATTCTATTGCTTTGCACCTAATTTATTGTATGTAGATACTACATATCTTCCTACACAATAACTTATCTTTATGTCAACTGCATTTTCTGTACTGCTACATTGAAATAAATAGAACTGTATTTATTTTTTTACATGTCCTTCTACATACCGACTTACCTTCATGTCCATTGTATATTTTGCATTGCTACATTGAAAGAAACTGACTAATTGGACAAGATGATGAAGTCTTATATGCCACAACAGAGGAAGCTAAAGTACAATCTTTGAAAAGGTATACCAATGGTGATAGTAAATCAAACACACAAAATGAGTATGTGGATAAAATATTGGACTATTTTATGATGATTTGACAACAATGGGGCTTTGTTGAGACTTCTCGCTTCCGAAAATTTCCCTCCTCTTTTCTATTTTCCCACTCTCTTTTATCCCTTTTTTCCCCTCTTCTATACTTAACCAAATTCCCCTTTCTTTTTCCCCTCTACTTTCCCTTTCTGGTTACTTTACTTAGTCATTTTTCCAAAAATGTCTAGGTGCGCGGGTTGGCGGACTCATGGGTTCACATTTCCACTCATGCTTCTATATCACGAGTCTAACAGACTGCTTCCCCATTCCATACTTAGCCACTTTCGATCGTGGGTTCCCAGACTGGCGAGCTCAAAATTGTGTTTCTATTGTCCTGTGTCCTGCAAACAACACCCAAAGTTCTGCGATATACAAATTGACAGCCGGACTCCCGGGCTAGCGGGCTCAAGATTGCGCTTCTATTGTTCTGTGACCTACAAACAACACCCGGAGTTCTGCGATATACAGATTGATCATTGGACTCTCCCATCATGCCTTGTTCCGTGTTACACATTTTTGCACTCAAAATTTCCGAGACATACAATTTGATCGTCGGGCCCTCACGTCTCTTGAGTATCCCTTGACACCCTATTTCATACTCGATCCCCTTCGAGCCTGTATGTGACATCCAGAACAATTATGTACAATATACAATGCATATGCTTATTTAGTTGTTGTCATGTTCAATGTACACATCTTTGCATCATAAAAAGTTGGACAAGTGACATGGGCATGAGTAGTCAATCATCGCAAACATCAACAGAACGACAAGGCCAAAGGTAAATATTCATACATTATGCTCTTGCTATGTTTAGAAAAAAAATATCTTGAGTTATTTAATCATCTATGCCATGATAAATATGTTGATGTCATCTACAACATATGCTTTTCAGTTCACAAGAAGTATCGACGAGCGCAAGTGAAACGCCCAACATAGTGCAAGCTCCACAAACTAAGAGGTACGGTTACAAAACTCTGACCTGCATACTTCATCCAAATTGTGCGTCTACTTGTACATTTATGCAAAAAACAAATGATACAAACTGTCATTCACATTACTTTTTCTGTTCAAAAAATGTCACCAGGTCTAAACTTATAATATCCAATATACTATCGATAGAAGGCTTGAACAACCACCAAAATGGACAAGTGTTCGTCGGGGACATAATGGTCATCTATAGCACCTACTTAGACAAGGAAAACAAAACTATATGCAGTATGTGTGCTGACATGATAGACAATGAAGCCACGATGACTGTCACACTAACTATCCCTACACAACTTGTCTAGAAACATGCAGAAAAGATCTTGCCATGTAATGGGATATCCATTACAAATTTCAATATATTACCGAAAACAGTATATGACCGTAGTGATTGTGATCGGATTATATCGCTCAATGAAACAAGTATTATGGAAAAATTTCCCACGGTTTGTTCAGAATATCGTTTCGTACCAAACACAACAATCAACCAACTTGCAGAGAGCAACGACATTTACCCAATCGGAACCATTGGTGTAACTGTCACACTCGCGAGAAAAGTTGGCTCGCAACACATTCTCCATATAAAATATGGAGACTCAAACAATGATAAGGATCCATACCTAGTTTTGTCCTTTACTTTCACATGCTCATACATCTTAGTTATCTTACACAACTATTACAATGTTCCATGTTGCAGCTACAATTGTTCGATGCCTAGTCAAATTTATTTTTCTCAATGGAACAACAATTGCATAAAGGGAAATTTCCAATTATGCTCTTCAAAAATATAACAAAGAAAAGAGATGTTAAAGAAAGGATCTTTCGCACAACCCAAGCAACACTTGTAACAAAATTGCGAACAGACATAGTACAGGATCTCACGAAAATAACTAGCTCGACAATTGTTGTACTTATACATATACAATTCCATCCACACTTTGCACATAAAAATTGCCTTAAACAATTTTGTGCAGCTTTTTTGTTGTACACATATATATTATATTGTTCAATATATTAACTACTATGCTCATGTGCACAAGTTGAGGGTATTTTGGTTGCAGCTAATGCATACTCGACCCCCTTCGATCTTGTATGTGCCAAATGCAACTCTCCTACTTCTGCTTGTGTTTTCATAAATGATGGCACAATTGATTGTCTATGATGCAGTAAAAAATGCTCTTACATATATAGACATTTTCTCAACGCTGTCATTCGAACCCTCAGCAACACAATTGTACATTGTACAATTAGACAACATGTAGATGTGCTTCCTAGGTTGGCAAAATTGCCATATGAAGTATACCTATAGAAAAAGGCAAACAATGTCTACATGTTACGCGACTTTCCCGTCCATAGCAAATTTACATTAAATGAGGACAATGTGATACTTCATATCAATTGAACCAAAAAAAAAAAATCATATCATGCGTTGACAAGAAACGAAACAATCTGATCTGTATATGTCCATGCTACCGAATCAAGATATGAATAGAGTTTTGCAGTGCCATGACAAAGTGAACTGGAAGCGCATAAGACTGTTCAATCCAAGAATGAGAAGAATGAGGAAAGACCTCATACAAAGCACCCAAATGTGAATAAATCAGGTCCATCCTTTGAGCCATCAAAATGGCTTGCTCCTCTGAACGGAACCATTGGGCATTTTCAATAATATTGCAAATTTGGCATTGTTCAAACTCCATTAAGTTAAATGTTGACACTCTTTTCCAAAACTAGTAATGTTAGAACATTGTCAAGTCAACGTGATCATAGTTCATAGTATTATCAAAAGCAAATGTTCATAGTGATCTTCGTTCATAGTAATATAGTAATCGACAAATTTCTTGGTGCCCATTTGGGGATTTGGTTATAGATGGGATACAATGCCCAATCTCCACTAATTTTTTCTTGTCTTGTATCTGGCATACTTTTATTCATGTGCTTTCGTATTGTAGTTTAAGGTTCTCATGGGCCCGGTTTTTGAATTATGGTTGGATGATAGATTCGGGATCTTAGCGGGTTTTCTATTATCTTAAAGAATATACAAGACTTGCCTTGCCTTTTAATGTAAGCTCTGTGAAGCAAATGTAATCTGTAATTCATTTGAGCACTTTTACATGATTGATGAAATTACCAAAATTCTTCTTCAGAAATATTTTGAAATAAAAGGATATATGCTAGATGAAGTCGAATGGGACTATGATATCAACCACACAAAATTAAAATTAAAATTCATCGCTGTTATACTTACGGTCAAGTTGACAGTACAATAATTTTACTTGAACAACCCTCCATTGATTTTTCTGTAGCTTTTCGATGCTTCTCTTATCCAAACACATCCTTGAAAGTATAACTATGAATCACTTTCTATATTCCTTGATTGAAGAGCATGTACAGTTGTCTAATGCACTTCATAGTTACTGTTAAGACCATCAATGGGGTTTTGTTAAGACCAATTCCCGCTTCCGAAAATTTTCCTCCCCTTTCTTTTTCCCTTCTACTTTCCCTTTCTGGTTGGTTAGTCGTTTTTCAGAAAATGTCTAAGTGCGCGGGTTGGCGGATTCACGCATTGACATTTCCACTCATGATTTTATATCATGAGTTCGAACACCCGCTTCCCCATTCCATACTGATCTGGATTTAGGAGCAGAACAAACTGATTAACAGACTGAATAAAATAAACAAAGAGATATGGAGAATAACACAAATATCCAGTGAACAATATCTTCTATTAAATAGTGGACCCTCGATCTGATGCAAGTTCAAGGGTTTGGGTTTTGGAAGAGAAGAGCGAAGTCACGAAGAAGATCTCAGCCGTTGGCTGAGGGCCTTCGGGGACTGTTGATCTGATCCAAAGGTTTCGAGGATTCAGACTTCTAGAAATTCATGAAGAGCAATGTAATTTTGTAACCAGCAGCACTACCTTTTGCAACCATTTGCAGGCATCTAGGTATTCGTAGAGAGGCTACACGTTTTTTGTAAGCTTACAGTTGGCAATAATATAAGGATCCACTTTTATTTACAAAAAAAAAAATCTTCTATTAAATAATGAAATAGGTTGAAACTGTAAAACTGCAGAACTGAAATTTGCTCGAATGGTGGTAGCTATCTCTTAGAAGAGATGTGGCTGCTACGCGCATCCGTCTGAGGAAAATGGATTACAATGAGGCTCCATAGGAATTTTTTATATTACTCATGAATTCCAAAACCCTAGACATCCAAAAACCTAACCCTAGAAGGTGAAACGCCAAAATTCATGTGGGCCCAATGGGTAAGTTGGTGTAATTTGGTACCTCAACTTCCTAGGGATGTAACTTTTGCATACCACCTTCGTTTTAGGCGCGTAATCGCCCGTTGGAAAGGTCTTTCAGAGAAATACACATTTTGTCATCAAACTTTGACTCTATCTACAATTTGACTGTGGAGAACCAAAAAAACAACATTTAGGGTCCCAAAACGACCCCGGAAGTACAACAAGATGTGTTGACATGAAAACATACAAAATAAGCCAATTGGATTAGGCGAGAGGCCACTTGTATCCACCTGGAGGATTTGTGGGGCTTTAGACCACCTCAAGAGTGTATAACCCACAATTATAAAGCAGTACAGAAGAACGTGTTGAACAAAAACATACACGAGGAGCCAGTTGGAATAGGTGGGTGGCCACCAATATCCACCTGGATCAATCCTCCCCCCTTAGGAAGAAATGGTCTCCATTGCATTGAGTTCCCCCATCAGGTGAGAAAAATTATGTTGGATTTGGCCCCGGGTGAGCCACTTGCCTTAGTGTAGGAGTTGCCCTGCCTTGACAACCCGATAAAACTGGATCCGCTGCTGGCGAGTTCCCTTGACTTGTGTATCCATGATCTCATCAGTGGATACTTGTTCCATGCACTCAGGGTTGAACTCGGTTGGTGTCATATTTTCTGCAATCTCATAAGTGTCCAATAATGGTGGAAAATATGGTCGAAGGAGGTCCACATTGAATACTGGATGTAGACCAAGGAAGGGTGGAGTGTTGAACTCAAAAGCATTGCTACCCACAACCTTGGTGATAGTGTAAGGACCATAACGAAGTGGGTGAAGCTTCTAATGGGGCCCGGTGAGACGCACCTTCTGCAGATGTAGCCAGACTTTTTCGCCAACCTGAAACTGGTGTGGTACCCTGTGTTGATCATGGCTATGCTTGTACTTAGCATTGGATTTCTGCAAAATCTCCTGGACCTATTGGTGGATGTGTTGAATCCGCTCAACGAATCTAGTGGCTTTGGAGATCGCAGACTGATTAGGGGAAGAGTCTTTATGTGCGGTGGCAAGAGGGAGTGCAACATAAATGGGTCTCAGGGGTTGGAATCCCAGACCCACCTAAAATGGGATATGGTCGGTGGAACTATGGAGAGCCATGTTGTAACTATGTTGGACATAGGGGAGACTCGCGTCGCATGTACGTGGATGTTTAGAATTGTACATGTGCATGATTTTCACAATCATCCAATCGACGACCTCTGTTTGGCCATCGGTTTGGGGGTGGAAAGCAGTGGATTTTGTGAGCTTGGTGTCCAACAGAGACCAGAGACTCGACCAAAAGGTGCTAAGGAACATGTTGTTTCGATCGAAGATGATGGTCTGTGGTATCCCAAAGTGGACCCACACTCGTTCGAAGAAGAGCTTAGCAGTATCTGTCAATGTGACATTCTTCTTATAGGCTATGAGGATGGCCATCTTCGAAAATCGATCAACGACCACAAACACGCAGTCATTTCCTTGCTTGGTGGACGGCAAGCCAAACATGTAATCCATTGATATGAATTCCCAAGGCTTCTCGGGAATCAGAAGAGGGGTATATAAGCCTTGTTTCTTGATGTTTGGCTTGGCAATGGTACATGCAGTGCAAGATATGATATACTTGTTGATGTCTTGTTAAATATTTGGCCAATAAAAATGTTTCTGAAGAACAACCACAGTTTTCTCTACGCCAAAATGTCTTGCCACCCGACTGTAGTGGGCTTCGCAAATCAACTTTGCACGCTCCCTTGTAGGAACACAGAGATGGCCCATGTGGCATAAGAGTCTATCCTAAATGTGAAAATCAGTGATAGTTGCGCCTATACCCAAGAGCTTATATGTGGTGGTGAAGTTTGGATCTTGTTGATAAAGTTGGGGCCACTTAGAGGATTCATGTCCATAGGAGTGGAGCATAGTGGTGAGTGCAGCCACAGGGGGCCGACTGAGGCAGTCAACAACACAATTGGAGATACCTGTCTTATACTTGATGTTGAGATGAAACTGTTGCAGGTAGGTGGACCACTTCTGATGGAAGTCATTCTACAATTTCCTCTGTGTATGTATGAACTGCAAAGGCTTGTGATCAGTGTGTATGATCGTCTCTTTTCCCAGAATGTAATGTTTCCATTGACGACAGGCTTGTACAATGGAATGCATTTCCTTTTCATAGGTGGGGTATTTCCGGATAGTATCGAAGAGTGTCTCACTATGGTATGCCACTGGAAGCCCATGCTGAGTGAGAAATGTGCCCACAACATAGTCAGATGAATAAGTCTGAATCTCGAATGGTTGTTGCAGATCGGGCAAGGAGAGTACCGGAGTTGAGCACAAGCGATGCTTCAGATCATTGAATACTCATTGTTGCTCCTTCCCCCACA
>ML809910.1:0-35478 GCA_009831015.1 Picea engelmannii
TGTCAGTGCCCAAGATTAGCAAAGTAATAATAGCAGTCCCTTGCTCTTTGTTGGGGCTGCCACCTTTTTGTCGCAGTGTAAGAAAAAAAAGGTGGCAAACACCCGTCCACTCTTTGACTTATTCAATTTCTTTTGATTCTCCTCTAGTCGGAATAATGATTAGGGACCTCGTGACGAAAGGCTGTATTGTACCATTTGACCTATTATTTTGCGTGTATTTTCTCGGTATTTGCTGGAAATCGGTACAGCCCTAGGCTGAGGTTTCTACAGGGTACCTAGGCTGCAGAGAAGGGAATCTATTTTTCATCATGACTTCTTGGAAGGTACCTGCCGCACTTGATTCCTGGCATGCCTTTGGATACCCTCCATTGCAAGGACGTGTGTCATTAGTAAATGGACTAGCATTCCAAGAGAGGTGTGGAAATCGAGGCCCACTGGAATTATTCCCATTTTTACTCCATTGGAAAGTTGCACCGAGCTGGTGCTGGTGATGAGTAGTTTGTATCTACGAGGAGACCAGAAATGACTTCTCCCGTCTACCGTGCATGACGAGAATTAACAGAGCTTTATTAGTCAATTCACAGTGTTAAATTCGTATATAAAATAAAATGCAATTGAACGAGAAAAAGATTCCCACGTTTGGTTGATTTTACATTTATTATATGTTTCTGTTATGATCACATACATCGTTATCAACCAGTGTCACATTGAGTTGATTTGTGGGGAAGGTAGTGGAGCGTGGCAACTTTGAACTTCACATGGAATGGAATCTAAGTAGGCTAACTTGGAAGTAATTTTTCTTTCGGAGTTTCGTTTTTCAGAAAAAAATTGATTTGAATCTGGCCAAATTTTCAGTGGTATTTTGAGTTTTGTATGGATTAAAGTTTCATGCATTTCAAAACCTTATCTTTAGATTTTGTCTCACCAATTCAGATGCTCAGAAAATAAATTAGATCTGAAATTTAATTTAAAAGCAGACCGCTAAAAAACCTGCAAAAAAAAAAAGTAACTCTGAGAAAAGATTGCTCCCAAATTACCTCAGTCCCAATGGAATCTATGTGAAAAATGCCATTATGATATTTAAGTAGTGAAAATTGTCATTTCAACCATTCTTCATTCGATCAAATTTTAAGAGATATTTAGTTATTTCTAAAAGGGATTTCTTACCATTTACAACAAAAGCATAAAGTAGCCAATTTTTTCAGGTTGAGAAAAAAAAAAGTGTTAAGATAGATTTTATTTTTCCCAAAAAAAAATCATTTTTGCTTTATTTTGTATTTATTATATATTTTTGTAATTTTTTTATAAACATTATTATTATTATTATTTGTAAGTTAGAATTTTGTATTATCTTTTAAGAGCAAAATAAAGTACATTCATAGTGTTTTTGTGCTTCAATTGTCAACAGAGGAAATTAACTCAAGCCTAAGACTACTCAAAACATAGAGTTGTTTTCCACGGGCCAAAAATTAAGAATGCTCTACAATTTTCTTAGACATAATTCAAAACATTAACTACAAAACAAGATTGGAACCTGTAGCTAAGAAAAAAAACCAGCGTTTGAGTAGAGGGTGGTCACTTAGTCGAACGAGAGGTCGAGTCTTCTGACGGGTTGTCCATTGGGGCCAAAAATTAAGAATGCTCTACAATTTTCTCAGACATAATTCAAAACATTAACTACAAAACAAGATTGGAACCTGTAGCTAAGAAAAAAAACCAGCATTTCAGTAGAGGGTGGTCACTTAGTCGAACGAGAGGTCGAGTCTTCTGACGGGTTGTCCATTGGGTGTTGCTGAAGAGGAGTGAGCCATTTTGGAATGATGACGGTGTGACTTGGCATCTCCTGGGCATGTTGGCGTTGCAGAGGGTGGAGCATATATTTATCAACAAATTGACCTTTTGGTCAAACATTTACATCTTGTACCTTTAATCTGCTTGCTCACTTTGAATCTCAAAGATTAACCTCAAGTGGTCGTCCTTCAGTTGGGCATTCCCTAGCTCTGCCTATGAATTGCTATATGTCGCGTCAATCTAAGAATGTGAGGAGGGGTCAGAGTAACCTCACAGTAACCTTGAGGACTTCCTTCTACCTTAGACGAAGGCTTGTTATGCAGAGGAGGAACTAGAATTAGCTTGTGAGCTTCAATCGTTGGCTCATCCCCAAGCTCATACCATTAAACCATACAACCCCAAATCATGAAATAGAGTTAAGATATATTTTATTTTTTTCAAGAAATTTTTATTTTTGCTTTATTATATATTATTGTAATTTTTTTTTATAAACATTATTATTATTATTATTATTTGTAAGTTAATCTTCTAAGAGCAAAATAAAGTACATTCATAGTGTCTTTGTGCTTCAATCGCCAATAGAGGAAACCAACTCAAGCCCAAAACCAGTTAAAATATAGAGTTGTCCTCCACTAGCCAAAAAATAAGAATGCTCTATAATTTTCCCAGACATAATTCAAAACATTAACTACAAATCATTAATTAAGATAGAGTTGAGATAGATTTTATTTTTTTAAAGAAGTTTTTATTTTTGCTTTATTTTGTATTTATTATATATTTTTGTAATTTTTTTATAAACATTATTATTATTATTATTATTTATAAGTTAGAACTTTGTATTATCTTCTAAGAGAAAAATAAAGTACATTCATAGTGTCTTTGTGCTTCAATCGCCAACAGAGGAAACCAACTCAAGCCCAAAACCAGTCAAAATATAGAGCTGTCCTCCACGGGCCAAAAATTAAGAATGCTCTATAATTTTCCCAGACATAATTCAAAACATTAACTACAAAACAAGATTGGAACCTGTAGCTAAGAAAAAAACCCAGCATTTGAGCAGAGGGTGGTCACTTAGCCGAACGAGAGGCCAAGTCTTCTGACTGGTTGTCCATTGGGTGCTGCTGAAGAGGAGTAGGCCATTTTGGAATGATTATGGTGCAACTTGACATCTCCTGGGCATGATGGCGTTGCTGAGGGCTGGAGCGGATATTTATCAACAAATTGACCATTTGGTCAAACATTTACATCTTGTACCTTTGACCTGCTTGCTCACTTTGAATCTCAAAGATTAACCTCAAGTGGTCCTTCTTCAGTTGGGCATTCCCTAGCTCTGCCTATGAACTACTATCTGTCGCGTCAGTCTGAGGATGTGAGGAGGAGTCACAGGGACCTTGGGGGACAGGGGCACTTCCTTTTACCTTAGACGAAGGCTTGTTCTGCGGAGGAGGAACTGGAATTAGCTTGTCAGCTTCAATCGTTGGCTCATCCCCAAGCTCATACCATTAAACCATACAACCCCAAATCATGAAATAGAGTTAAGATAGATTTTATTTTTTTCAAGAAATTTTTATTTTTTCTTTATTTTGTATTTATTATATATTTTTGTAATTTTTTTTTATAAACATTATTATTATTATTCTTTGTAAGTTAGAACTTTGTATTATCTTCTAAGAGAAAACTAAAGTACATTCATAGTGTCTTTGTGCTTCAATCGCCAACAAAGGAAACCAACTCAAGCCCAAAACCAGTCAAAATATAGAGTTGTCCTCCACGGGCCAAAAATTAAGAATGCTCTATAATTTTTCCAGACATAATTCAAAACATTAACTACAAATCATTAATTAAGATAGATTTTATTTTTTTCAAGAAATTTTTATTTTTCCTTTATTTTGTATTATTATATATTTTTGTAATTTTTTTTATAAACATTATTATTATTATTATTATTTGTAAGTTATAACTTTGTATTATCTTCTAAGAGCAAAATAAAATACATTCATAGTGTCTTTGTGCTTCAATCACCAACAGAGGAAACCAACTCAAGCCCAAAACCAGTCAAAATATAGAGTTGTCCTCCATAGGCCAAAAATTAAGAATGCTCTATAATTTTCCCAGACATAATTCAAAACATTAACTACAAAACAAGATTGGAACCTGTAGCTAAGAAAAAAACCCAACATTTGAGCAGAGGGTGGTCACTTAGTTGAACGAGAGGCTGAGTCTTCTGACGAGTTGTCCATTGGGTGCTGTTGAAGAGGAGTAGGCCATTTTGGAATGATGACGGTGCAACTTGACATCTCCTGGGCATGTTGGCGTTGCAGAGGGTTGGAGCAGATATTTATCAACAAATTGACCTTTTGGTCAAACATTTACATCTTGTACCTTTGATCTGCTTGCTCACTTTGAATCTCAAATATTAACCTCAAGTGGTCCTCCTTCAGTTGGGCATTCCCTAGCTCTACCTATGAATTGCTATCTATCGTGTCAGTTTGAGGATGTGAGGAGGGGTCACAAGAACCTTGGGGGACAGGGGCACTTCCTTCTACCTTAGACGAAGGCTTGTTCTGCGGAGGAGGAACTGGAATTAGCTTGTCAACTTCAATCGTTGGCTCATCCCCAAGCTCATACCATTAAACCATACAACCCCAAATCATGGCGTCGTCCAAAGTCTCCTTCAAATTCTTCCTGTCGACGAAGGGAGCCAAATTTCCTTGTGGCTCGACTGCCTCGGTCACCATGTTGTCGGACTTGCTAATCGTGTCACTGGTTGAGGATGTTGGACTTCCTCGCTGGACATCAAATCTTCTAAAGGAACCTGAACCCCTATGCACTCTGTCTCATTCGCGGATATGAGACATGATGAAGAAGAGAATGCCCATAACTTGGGAAAGGGGGCCGAACAATCGTGTCACCAATAGGAAGAGAGGTGTGATAGGCGACCAAACCAAACACAAGAAAGAATGAAAATGGAGCCCATCAACCTGCATCACTGTCAATTAAACCACATGCTCCCACCTTTGCATGCTAGACATATTTACTATCGACACAAGTGAGCTATTACTACCTTTCCCTTCAACAGTACCAAGAATCAATGCTCCATCCATTCTCCCATGCAACAAGGAGAATATCAACTTAATGACTAGGGAAGGATAGTTAAGCTAGGCTTCGTCCACTTGTCCCTCTTAGAGTGCGGGTTGCCAAGTGTTGAAGCGTACACTCGCTAGATTGATCATCGTATGGACCTTCGTATCACCCCATCCAGGATTTTTTTTTATAAACATTATTAACTAATACTACCTTATTGAATTGATTTGCATGGAAAGTAGTGCAACATTGTGTGTTTAACTTTTCAATGTCTCATGAACATGTCTAAAGGATCGTTCATACACAACTTAAATCATAAAATTTCTAAAATTTATGTCAATTTCTTAACCGATTTATAATCAAATAAATAATCCTTTTATTATAAAATAAATTAGAAAATTGCTACTTCATTGTACTTTGAATGTGTAAACTTGTTTTATAAATAAACGTGGATTGTTCGAAACATAAAATTTAATTTTTATGACCCCTAGCATAGACCTTCAATTTTACAAATCTTACGAGACTGATTTATAGTTTTCATTTTCTCTCTTTTACAAACCATTGTAGATCTATCTTAAACCCGAATCTTTCAAACATTGAGAGGGATCTTTCAAACATTGTTATAGGTGGCTCTCTTTGGGAGGTAGATATATCTTAGTAAAATCAATGTTGGAAGGACAACCAGTTTACTGGATGTCAATGGAGGCAATTCCACGCTTGGTACTTTGCAAGATCAGGAAAATGATGTTTCATTTCCTCTGGAACGGTCATAATGATTCCCAACATTATCACCTCTATAGATGGGATATTCTGTCTAGACCAAAGAAATTTGGTGGGTGGGGGTTGCATAATCTTGGTCTATTCAACTTGGATTTGAATGCAAATACTCTATAGAGAGTGATGACTCGGGAAGGTATTTGGCATAGAGTTATTCTGAACAAATACTTGCCAAGTAGTACTGTCATCAATTGGTTCTGATTGGCAAATCATTTACATCACTCAACTTCTAGAATGTGGTCCAGTCTTATCCGATTTGTTCATGTGTTAACTCATTGGCTTAGCTGGCGCCCGGGTACGGGTCAATTCATTTTGATTGGTAGAGATAGGATCCTAGGCTTAGGTGAAAAAGCATCTCTCTCAGACAATCTTATCACTCATCTGAATCAACAGAGCATTGTGGTTTTAAGACAAGTCTCGAAAGCTCGTGATCCTACTAACTTGGCAGAGCAGTGGTTAAACATTGCGGATTTGAGACTATCCGATACTTTATCTTCAGAATGGGATGGATTTGTTAAAGAACTTCAGGGAGCGAGTGTTTCGCTCTTTGATTTTAACGATACACTTCTATGGACGGGGGGTGATGCTTCTGAAAAAATCAGTGTGAAAAATATATACTCAGTGCTCATATCAACCCAAGATCTTCCAAAGTGGTAGGGATGGAAGGTGAATATTTGGAAATGGAAACTTCATTTGAAAATAAAATTATTTTTATGGATGGCGGCTACAAACAAGATTTGACTTGGGACATCCTTCAAAAGTAGGGTTGGGAAGGCCTAGGTATGTGCATTTTATGCAATCTCGGTATAGAAGACAATAATCACCTGTTTCTACATTGTATATTTACTCAAAAGGTATGGTCCGGATTATTATTGTTATTAAAAATAAAAAAATCATGGGCAGGCCCCACACTGTCGGACTGTATAGAGGAGTGGGCATAGGATAAAATAGTTTCAAAAAAATTGGTGGCCTACACTTGTTGGTTTATCTGGCTAGAGAGAAATAAAGCCATATTTGAAGACAAATCTCCTTCGGTCGGGGATGTGGTTTACAATATCCTTGGCACTCATAACAGAATCATTTCTTCTCCAAAATTAAAAGCCATGAAAACTTGCACTATTACTCAGATGGATGGATACACCCTTGCTTGCTTTGACGGAGCTTCCATTTCAGGTGGCGGGATATGCGGCGTTGGGGGTGTCATAAAACGACCATATTCAAAGGTTCACAGGTGGTTTATAAATTGCGAGGAAGGTTCAAATACAAAGGGCGAGCTCATGGGTGTATGGGCGACTCTATATTTTGCAAAGCAGTGGAATATTCAAAAGATTCAGATATTGGGGGATTCAAAAGTGGTGATTGACTAGTTAAATCAGAGTGGAAAGTTACAGGCCATAGACATTGAAGGTTGGAAACTCAAAATGAAGGATTTGGCGACATATTTTCTAGGAATTAACTTTCAACACATTTTACGGGAATTCAATAAGGAAGCTGACGATCTATCCAAACAAGCGCTTCTGGCTCCAAAAGGAAGATTATCCTTCTTCGCTTGGGATAAGGGAATGGCAGGGCCTATTTCCATCATAAATCTCTTATAGGCTTCTTGGGCTTGTGCTGTTTTTTATCAGTTTTTTGTAATGACTTTAGAACTTGAGGGTTTTGACAATGTCATTATGTTATGATGGTCTATCTGTTTGATATGGTGTAGTGACCCTGTTGGGATAGAAATATAGAAGTGGACAGTATGTTTTAGATCTTTTTTTGATAAGAACAGTTTGATGTAGTTGATGAGATAACTCTGATATCCTAGAAAAATATTTTTGCTATGTAAAAAAAATTTAAACTGTAATATAATTTTGTACGAATTTTCTATTGGAAAAAGAGAGGAATCCAATTTAATAGAGTGGACTTTATTTTTATTATTGTTATTTATTATTTTTATTATTATTAATTGTTATCTAACATAACATAAAACTAATGCCTCAACATCCCATACTAAACTAGAGAGCACCTCGCTATTCTCAATACAATAAAACAAACTTTACCATAATAATTTATAGTTTTCCTTAAAAAAAATATAAAAAATATATAAATAAGGAAAGCAACTTCCCGACGCTTTCCTTTTTAAGTAACACAAATAACATAATCTAAAATATTTTAGTGGATAAAATGGTCAAAATTTATGCATCTTATTTAAATCCAAAAATATTACACTACATAGTAAACTATATGGATATGTTTTCTTTTAATATATAAATATTAAATAAACCAACTATATGTTTGTCAATGATTCTCTTTACAGTATAATAACGATAACAAATTTTATAAAAAAATTGCATAACCTTAAGTTTTTTTCCGGTTCTCATTCTCCATTTTGCTTTGATTGTGCCCACAACAAACTTGTATTATAATTTCACATGGAATAATTCACCAAACACCATATTTCACCAACACTACATAAAATATTAATATCAACACCAAGCTAATAAAGAAAAGGATTGGGACAGTAACCAAAAATTACCTCCTTCGAGATATTTATTAATGTTTTTGTTTTATTTTTTAATTTGGTATCTTATTCTAAAGAGATATTCTACGATATTCTAAAGAGATCTCATTATATTATATGAGAGATATTCCTTAAAAAAAACTTTAGACGTTCAAGTACTAACCCATCATTTTTTTTTTCTTAATTTATTAAAATGAACATCGTTTGGAAACTTCCAACAAGAATAACAAAACTTAACACGGGAAAAATAATTCAGTAGAATTAGCTTTGAATATGTTTAAGATGGATACGGATGTTCTTTCCTTCTTTATATTCTCAAATTTAAGTTATTTTCTATGATTTAATTACTCACTTGGTTAACTCAATTTCCACTATATTGTTTTCTATGTGTTTTATCTATAAGTATTCTTGAAGGAGAATTTTGAACATGAGGTCTTGAGTTCTTGTATTGAGGGAATGGAATCTTATAGGGGAAGGTTTTGATTTCTATAATAATCATTGATTCCACTTCATCATCAATTTTGAATTCCCAAATATTTGAATGCTCTTTATATGTTATTCCTTTGTCAATGTCAATAATAATAGGAAAATTACTCTTAGTTTTTCCATGTTATTAGTGTTTATTCCTAACCCATAGAAGAAGGTGATTTGAACCTCACTAACTCCATAGGGTCTCAAATTATCCTTGGAGGCTTCATAAAAAGAAAACCAAGTATAGTTGTTGTCATTAGATACCTCAATGATTTCTCCTTGTTTTTTTTTTTATCTTGACTCTTGGTAAATTGTAACATCCCCACTATAATCCCCAGTGTAATTAATGTATAATGTAGATACGAATGTGGCTATGGCCAAGCGATGTAATATGTGAAATGTATTTTCTGATTTTAATAAAAATAATGTGATGCCAACTATTGGGAATATGGATAGAGATGGGGGTTTATTAATCCACAAGAGAGGGGGATGCCTAGGGAGTGTCTAAGAGAGGCCCAAAGGGGGGAATTAATTGTGGGTATTATTTTTAACCCATATTTCTGAATTTTATTATCTTTTGGGTCAGCCATATATTTTTTGTTTGAGTGTATGAGGGCCCAATCATTGATTATCTGTCAAAAGGTGGGTTTAGAAGTCACATATCATAGTTATTGGAAGGATGAGGCTGAAGTACAATCAACATTTGGTAGAGTGAGCAGTCAACTATCCTAAAAAAATAAAGGAAATTTGTATGGGGGGATTAGGCAGTTTTTTCACATTCAGTCTTGGCATGAACAACAATGGGAGAGAAGAAAAGAGAGCACAAGAGCTAGAACATGAAGGTTCGACGAATTCTAGAGCATGTTGGAGCGCTTTTGGAGCGTTCTGGAGATGGAAGTTGAAGAGACAAGTTGTCAGGCATGAAGAATGAACTCCTAAGTGAGTTGCATTGCAAGAACAAGTGTTTGTTGTTGGTTGTTGGTAATTTTCCTGTCAGTGAACTCTCTTGAGTTACCAACAGAGAGATTCCTTGTTACATGTGCCAGAGAGACCTTGATAAGTGAATGGGATGCTCGATATACTAAGAGCAATGAAGGGGTACATTCATTAGGTTGGGCAGGTCAAGAGGAAGAGAGTTGGAGGAAAATCGAGATAGTTGTAGGAGAATACCAATGGTGTGTAGGCTATTTAGTTGTGAGTGGATTGTGAGAGGCACCCTTGTCTTGTGGATTCCTAGCCCCAACTTGGGGGTTCCTTGTTGTTGATATTTGGAACAAAAAGTCTTTGGTTGGGTGGAACGTCCTTCCCAAGCAGATGGTTGCACAAACTTTCTCTTAAAGATAAGCGCTTATCTATTTTTCTGCATTATCTTATGAGTTCATGGCTGTGCATTTTACTCTGTGAATGAGAATGGTTTTATGTGTTGTTATAGATGATCTATTAGCTACATTCATGTGCATTTAGAATGATGTAGATGTATTTAATTATGGGTATCACAATCTAGTTAATCATGTGTATAAATGGTGGTTGGTAAGCTACAAGAAATGAATTAGCAAGATTTATTTTTTATGTGTATTCTGCATAGTAATGTTCCTTCTTTAAGTCAGGGATGTTACAGATTTGTATTAGAGCTCCGGGTTCAGATATTGAGCCTGCATGGGCCAGACTCAACATGCAGAAGACAAATTTGCATAAATAAAGATCAAAGGGAGTTCACAATTATTTTTGTCAAATTACTCTAGTGAAATCGAGAAAGAAATTCAGGAGGAGTTTGAGATAATTTATCTTAGGGGCTTAACATCCCCAAATTTAACCTCAGCTTTGAAATTTCTAGGCCAGGAATTGGCCAGATTTATGAATTGCTTGGTAGCCATGGTGAAATTGGGTAAAAATCCCTAATTTCTTAGTGAATTCAGGAGGAATTCATGCCCATAAATGTCTGAGGGTCGAGCTTGATGGGAATTGGCTAAGCGCAAGGTCCAATTTGGACATAGTTTGAGATAATTTATCTTAGGGGGTTAACATCCCCAAATTTAACCTCGGCTTGGGAATTTCTAGGCCAGGAATTGGCCAGATTTATGAATTGCTTGGTAGCCATGGTGAAATTGGGTAAAAATCCCTAATTTATTAGTGAATTAAGGAGGAATTCATGCCCATAAATGTCTGAGGGTTGAGCTTGATGGGAATTGGCTAAGTTCAGGGTCCAATTTGGCCATAGGAAGCTTAATTTTAGAGCTTCCATGGTGGCCTGTGCTGAAATTTGGAAATTATGCAATTTTGGAAAAATTCAAAATTTGGGAAATTTTGGGTAGTTTTCCATACATGACATCAACACTGACGTGGAGGCAATGTGGAAGTGGTGATGTGGACCACCATGGTGACAGGTCGATAGTGGTTGTCGGTGGCCGATCTGGTGGTGAGATGGCATGCCACGATGGTGAGGTGGTAGACCGGTGTGGTGGGGTGACAGACCGTGGTATCGAACAAAACCGTTGGTGGTATCTCATGCCGGGAAGAGTGGTTTTGAAATAGCCCCTGGTGATGAAAAACCAATTAAAACATGCCACGTATCATGGGTAAAAATTGTTATTGCATCGTTAAGTGTCATTAACCTCCAAGCAACTTCACCATGCAAAATGAACCACACATTTCGATCTTTTGATCATCTTAGACATTAGATCTGGGAGTTGGCAGGTCCATGGTGGTGGGGTGGCAGGGTCGATAGTGTGCATGGCGGGCTCAGGGATGACGTGGGTGCCGCATAGGTGAGGTGGTATTGGGCAATACAATAAGAGGTATCACATGGAAGTAAAGCGGTTTCACGGAAGGCACTTGGTGATGCGAAGCCAACAAGAGGACACCATGTAGCACGAGAGAAAACCTCTATTGAATTGCGAAGGGCTATTAAAACTCGCACAAGTTGTTGATGAGAAATTATCAAGGGTTGTTGATCGTCCCTCGATCTCCACCGTTAGATATGTGAGTATTGTTATCGGGCTAATTGTTAAGTGCGGACACAAATCAATCCCCCTAGCTTCACGACGAAACTAGAACAAAACAAGACAATATACTACTCTTTCCTTAGATTTCAATTATCAAATAAGAAGTGGATCCTGGACATACCTTTTAAATATTGAAGATCCAACTTCGCTAATGCAATCCAAGCTTCATCGCGAGGTTTATGGAGAAATATATGCAAATAAACACAAGACAACGAAGACAAGAATAACAGAGTCTATTTGACATGAAACTATGTACATGATCAAGGAATCATAAAATATGAACAAATAACATTCATATAGGAAAGAAAAGTATATCTGTATTAAAGAATGTGGAAGAAAGATACAACCTGATGCCTTGATGTTGTCAGGTCCCTTCCAATAGTTCCTTGCTTCCCACACACTTCTTGCTCCAAGGATTCTGAGACCATGGATCTGATAGCTACTCACAATCTATCTTGACAAAGCAAAACTCAAATCCACTCTAACCAATCTAACAATCTCAAGCCAAAACAACTTAGCTTAATTCAACTAACCTTCTCCATGAGAGCTCCTCTCCTTTTATAAGCTGAAGAGGATAAGGTGAGGAGGTTAGGATGATCCCACTAAATCATGAAAGTGAGTAAGATCCAAACCATTTGGAGTCCACCTAACCATAGAAGCTTCTCCTTCTAGAAACATCAAGAAGATGCTTGTTTTTCCCACGTACAAGAATTTTCGTACCCTAGCTATAGAGAAACCCGCGGAAACTCCACAACCTAGCTATAGAGAAAGGTGTGGAAATCAGGCATTTCCTCACCCTGTGTATAGTGCAACTTGCGAAAATCCTCCTTAATAGGGTTTTTATAAAGGAAAATACAACTTCTTCTCTCAGGGAAAGTTCTTCTCCCTTCTTTCTTCAGGAATTCAGTCCACTGACCCCTCTAAAGGCAACATATAGGTTTACATCATTAACGGTCATAAGGGTGACAAAAATAATGTGTAACAGAGAGCTCCCCAAAGTATGAATTTAGAACAGAGTAATAGATGAAATACTTTGTCGAGTGTGTGTAGGGAACAAAGAGCATGTCAGTCAGAAACCTTCCAACAAACAAGGAAATACAATGCAATAACATATCATCACTGAGGTAGGCATTCCCATACTCATAATACAAATGACTTAAATCATAAATTCTGACATGCAAAGATCCATGTCAAGTAAGACAGGTCATGGCCACCAAACATACATCGTGGATCCATGCCATTATGACTCAAATCTGAACATAGCCACCAAAAATACACTGTGGATCTATGTGTTAAAGACTCAAATTTGAACATATCCACGAGACATACAATGTGGATCTATGCAACAGTACAAACTGAATATACTCTAACGCAACCTGAATCTGTCAGAAAAGATACAGGGTCTTCATCTCCACCACTCTATAGTACAAATCTAGCCATGTGATTACAAGTGCTGAAGTCAAACATGGTAGAAACCACTTGATTACTGGTCAATGATGAGAACCATTAACAAGTGCGAGGGAAATCATCATTAATGTCAATGACTCCCAAGGTACACTAGTACAATCCAACGGGTGCGAATTAATGAGTTGAAGTCGAACACTCGGCAGAATCTCCTGATCAAGGGTCAATAATGAAAACCCATTGTCAAAAGTGAGGAAACCTGCCATTGAGGCATGCAAGTTCCAAGGTACCAATTAATTTCTAAGTCTAATTCCTGGATAATTATTTGAAGTCGACAGGAAATGACTCGTTACAGGAGGGCCTTAATGTATCCCCCATCAATGACACGAAACGGTAACAAGATTTGAAGTAGATCAGAGTAACAAGTGATTTAGGACTAACTCAGGGATGGCTGATGCAATAGAAGGCTTAAGGACTACAGAAACGGTCGACGCAATTGAAGGCTTTCTGGGTTGAAATTCTCTTTGAACATATTGACGACACAACAACTGTCCTGGAAACATAGGCTCAACGAAGGGATCACAGACCAATTTGTAATCTTATAAAGGAGTATGATCAAGAGACAAGTGGATTTTCCAACCTAGACACAACGCGAGTGAAAGGGCATCATGTTCAAAAGTGAATATTCCATAGAATATAGTTTTAAATACATTTCTTTCCCAATTCCCCCCCCACCATTTCTGGCGAGTACCGCTTTATTTTTACACAGGCTTGAGGAGGATAACATATGCTTGAAATGTAAGCTCATCCTTCGGATGAGTCCCTTGGAGTATGTTTAACAAACCCTAAGAAGGAGTGGTTCGGTCCCATGTGGGCCTTTTGATGTTTGTTTAACAAGTCCAACGATAGTAAACTTGGGGGTTTTTCATGTTTAGAGTCTGAAAAACACTTAAAGAGAACTCTCTGAGTTCCTTTTTCGTAAAGTAGTCTGATGAGACCGAAAAAGAGATAAACTATCGCTCAATAGATGTTTTCTTCAAATACTTTTACGAGTGTGAAAAGAACAAGGTCGCTCGACAATCTTTTCATGTTCAGTGAGTCTAAAAATATCTTAGAGGGAACTCCAGGGGGTTCCTTTTTCGTATAACCTTTATGAGTCCAAAAAAGTGATAAAAGTTTACTCGGTTACATTCTTAGGTATTTACGAGCACGAGAAAGAACAAATACTGAGCTCGGGATTGTTTTCATTTTTACACAAGCTTAAAACAAAACAAAACTATGCTTGGGATATATTTTATTTTTACACAAGCTTAAAAATAGCCAAAACTATGCTTGGACCTGGTTTCATTTTTACATAAGCTTGAACTAGAGGAAACTATGCTTGAGGTAGGTGGTTTCATTTTTACACAAGCTTGAACCAAAGAAAACTATGCTTGTGACTTCCCAACACATAACATAGGGATGGTTGGTACTTAGCCCTCGACTTAAGAAACTAGCAACTTTAACTTCAACATGAAGTCCAGAGGATGAAAGCATTTCTCCCCAAGCTTCAATTCATCCAACGACACAGGAGGATGAAAATAAGCTTCAAATACTATACATAACGAAGTACTTGACTCAATCGAAGAGGGGGAAAAACTATTTCATTTTTTAATGAGCTTGACACAGGAACAAGAACTATGCTCAAGAATCCAGCTTCAATCCCCAGACCTCTGTTTCATTTTTTAACGAGGTTTCCATAGAGACGAAAAAATATCCTCATAACTAGTTTCATTTTTTAATGAGCTTGAAATCAGAAAACCATGCGCAAGAATCTAGGTTCAATACCCAGACCTCTGTTTCATTTTTTAACGATCTTGACATAGAAACAAGAACTATGCTCTTAACCTCTGTTTCATTTTTTAACGAGGTTTCCACAGAGACGCAAAAACTATCCTCGTAATTGATTTCATTTTTTAATGACCTTGAAAGCAGAAAACCATGCTCAAAGTTGGTTTCATTTTTTAATGAGCTTGAAATCAAGAAACCATGCTCATCCCTGGTTTCATTTTTTAATGATCTTGAAATTAGAAAAGCATGCTCAACACTGGTTTCATTTTTTAATGAGTTTGAAATCATAAAAGAATGCTCAATGTTGGTTTCAATTTTTAATGAGCTTGAAATAAAAAAACCATGCTCAACACTCTTCTTGATCATGGCTTCCAAGAAGACAATTCTCTGGAAGGACACCATGTCAAGGGACAAAATTCGGTCATGGATTCCAAGAGATCTTCACTCGATGGAAGAACAACACTCTGGAAGGACACCATGTCGAGGGCCACGATAGGGGCAAGGAGATCAGGCTCCAATAGCCCTACCGAAGAGATTACCATGTCAACTATCGGATCCAAGTCATAAGGGAGTGAGCTTGTAGTGAGAGGCTCATCTACATCGACAACTAAAGGCATGGGAGACAATGCCACATAATTGACCTGTGGCAGGGGTGATACCGTCTGCATATAAGAACCATTTAGGGAGGTAATCTAGTCAGGACTGATGAATGAAAGTTGATCGATAGTCACAATTCTTCCATTGTGAGGGAAATATATCACACGAAAAAGAGTGGACACAATAGATTTCATGGCATATACATAATCCCACCCAAGGAGTAAAGAGAAATCCAAGGGGTATTGGACTACCATGACATCAATAAAGACAATTTTCCCTCCCAAAGTTACAAGAAACTGAGGAAGGGTCCCTAAAGGTTGATTGGTTCTTCTGTTAAAAGCTAAAAGATTCAACGTAACTAGCACAAGCTGAGGACAACCCAAATCCTGCCAAGCAATAGAGGACAAAATACTAACGGACGCACCTTCATCTATCAACGTCTGAGGAACATCTCGACCACAAACCTATACTATAATTTGGAAAGGAATTTGAGAGGGGAGACAAGGTCCAGTTAGCACACCCCAATAAAAAAGGATGGCCTCATTACTTGGAGGGGGTTCCACAGGAGTATGAGGAATGCCCACCATCACGGTAGATTTTGTATAACCGAGAAAAACATGGACAGTATCATGTTTACTCTCTAGAGGGAGAGTAGCATCGACTGATAATGACGTCAAATCGACCACTTGGGTTCCATTCTCCAAGGGGAGAATGGGGTCGATAGGTGGAAATGGATCAACCGCTTGGGTTTCAATCTCTGGTGGGAGAGTGGGATTGACCAAGGATGGGATTGGATCAACCACTTTGTCAACTAGTTCAACTAAGGAAGTGACCAAATTGACTACATGATCAACCAGAATGACCAATGAAGGGGCCGGATCGATCATTCCATCAACTACAGGTGGGTCGAGAGTAAGCTTGCAATAAGAAGCTGGAAGTTGGGGCTATGAAACAATCATGTCTTCCAGTAATTTTGAGGCTTTGTCCATACGAGGGAAAAGGTGAGTTAGATGACTCCCTTTGCATAACATACATGGGAACCTAACTCTACTTTTCTTCTGCCCAACGATATCTTGACTATTTGATGGGAGGTCATCAACATGTTGTTTAGAGGTTGACGACATGGGTTGGTGAGGTCGTGTAGACCATGCTTCTATAACCTTGGATAGACCAGGGCAATCCTTAAGAATATGTCTACCCTTACAAATCCTGGAAGGGTACTTGGGCTTATGGGTTGTTTGGGTGATCTTGGCAAAGAAGTGATAAGATGAGAACCCTACTATGAACCTTCTATAGTAGCCAACTACTCCATAAAATATCTGACGTATGACACATTTCTGGGCATTGGCCATCCTATAATGGCTTCGATCTTCTCTGGATCTACTGCTATGCCCTGCTCTGAAATAGTGTGTCCCAAGTAATGGATCTGCTTTTGATAAAAAGAACACTTACTCAAATTGGAATACAACTGATGTTCTCTCAGTACTTGCAACACCAGTCTTAAGTGATGTTCATGCTCCTCTTCAGACTTAGAATAGATAAGTATGTCATCCAAGAATACTATGACAAATTTATCCAAATAATTTCTGAATATGTCGTTCATTAAGCACATGAAGAAAACTGGTGCATTGGTCAGTCCAAATGGCACCACTACAAATTCATAATGCCCATACCTGGTCCTAAAGGTTGTCCTATGAATGTATTCTTCCTTGATTCTTACCTAATGGTATCCTGCCTCAGGTCAATCTTTGAGAATATATTTTCTCCTCTTAGCTAATCAAAGAGGTCATCAATTCGGGGTAGAGGATACTTGTTCTTTATAGTGTACTTGTTCAGCCATCGAAAGTCAATATACAGGCTCAAGGTTCCATCCTTATTTTTGAAAAAAAGTACTGGTGCTCCCCAAGGTGAAACACTTGGACGTATGTACCCTTTCTTCAACAATTCCTCCAACTGCATTTATAATTCTTTTAATTCTGATGTGCTCATTCTGTAAGGTGTTTTTGACATTGGGGAAGCTCCTGCCACTAAATCAATTGAGAAATCTATCTCCCTTATTGGTGGCAATCCGGGTATTTCTTGGAATACATCTTCAAATTCCTATAGTACCAAGAAATCTTCGAGGCTTGGCCCTTTTGCATTATCTAGCTCTTCCACATGAGCTGCATACAATTGACATCCTTTCCTAAAACATCTTTTTAGCTGTTAGGCTGAAATCTCCTTTATAGAGATGGGTCTTGGAACTCCTTTCACAATGCTTTGTTTTCCATTTCCACTAAGACATGTAAATGTCTTTTTATGACAATCTAGGACAACATGATGCTTTTCCAACCAATCCATTCTAATCATAATATCATAAGACCCCAATGGTATGATATTTAGATCAATACTAGTATTCACACCATTAAGACTTATGGAACAACTTCTGACCATGACATGGATTCTTCTTTTGGTTCCAGTGGCTAACTGAACCAAACTTTCTTTTCCAAGTTTACTTTTCTCCAAATGTAATCTATCCACTATCTTAGGATCAATGTAAAAATGACTTGCTCCTGAATCAATCAAAATAGCAGTAGGATGATTTATGATCTTACCTTCCACCTCGATCATATTGGAATAGTACTCTACTTGTTGATCATTTAAAGTTGCATAGATTCTTCCCATATCTTTGACTGTTGTAGCTTATTGGATGTTGTGCATAGTATTCACTCTATCCTTTCTGTGTGGGAAATCCTTGTACATGTGATATTCCTTGCATCCCCAACATTGGATTGGTGGTATTCCCTGGCCTTGATCATACAGGTATTTAACCTTCCTGATGGCTTCAATCAATGTCTTGGGCTCATCATACTTGATCTTTTCCTTATAAAAGAATGGTAGTCCACTTATAAATCTCTGTATTTTCACTTTCTCATCACCAATGAACCTGACATAATTTAAAAATCCCAAGAAATTCTTCTCGTACTCTACCATAGTCATGCTTCCCAACCTAAGTTCAAAGAACTCCTGCATTTTCCTTTCATATAAATTATCTAAGAGGTACTCCTTCTGGAAGTAATTCTTGAACTACTTCCAAGTGATCCCACTATCATTAATGTGCTCCACTTTCTTCAGTTGGTCCCACCACATTGCATCTTTCCCATGTAAATGGTAGGTGGAAATCCTGGGTTCTAGATTTGATGAATAGCTATGCAATTGAAAATATCTCCTGAGCCCAAGAAACCATGCTTAGGCATCATCTTCCCTTTCTCTTTCACCCTCAAAGGAAGGTGGATTGAGCTTCCTCAGCTCTCGTTGCAAACTATCTACCTCTTGTTTCCTTCTTTGGTGTTTGACAGGAGACACCTATGGATTTCTTACGAGATCATCCGATGCATAAAACTTTATTTCTGAGTAAGGAGGTGAGTGGTGTCCATGATCTCTTATAGAACTTCTGGAATAACCAACTCTTCCAAGATCATCCCTTCTTTCATGGAACCTTCCTTCTTCCTCTTGTCTTGAGTTTGATTGCTTCTTCGTTTGTCTTTGCAACTGATTTAATCTCTACAACACTCGAGAATTTATCTGAATTTTCTCTCTCGTCAGTCTCTCGTTGTCTTCTTTGTAGCTTTGCACTTCCATCTTTAGGCTTCTTACCGTTTCTATTAACATTTTCTATTCTCCTTTTCCGGTGCGTCCATTGGAATCACTCTTTGCATTACTAACTCTGGTATTTTGGCCTTCATCCACCTTATCATGACCGGAGGCTCCCTCTCCTTATTCCATTTCCTCAATATGCCTCTTGAGTTGATGTGCTTAAACCCCTTAATTCTTCAAAATGTGCAAGTGAAAATTTTGTTAGAATTATGCATATGATAAAAAAAATTGCCAAACCATGCTACAGGTCTCTTTCTTTTTTTGTTCATGGAGATCATATCCCCATTATCTGAAAATAATGGTGTCTTTTTATCCTTGGCTGACACATAATTTCATCTCACGCAGGCTCTTACTTCAAACCACCTTCCCAGGTGACCACGACTATAAACTGCAGCTAAATCCTTCCTTATCACTTTTCTATCTCGAAGACCACCAATTTAGACCTTAGCACTCCTTCCCTCAAATCTCAATCTGCATATGACCATGACCATGACCCTACGCTTATATGAAAAAGTGTTTGTCCATAGCTTCGAGACTTCGGAACTTTCAGCCAGGACCGGATCAACGGTCCTTGTCCTTTTTCACGATCAACGATCGAGATCCTCTTCGAGACTCCATGCTTTGGGAGTTTCAACTTTCCTTGCTTGCCTCCTCCCGTAATGCTTTTACCCAGAGTTCATTATCTACCAATGTGTGTCCTCCCACAGATCAACGACTGTGAATCGCTTCGGTTCTCTGGGCTTCAAAAGTTTCAAACTTTCCTCCTGCACGTTCTCCCGGAGTGCTTTCACCTGAAGTCAACGATCCTTCGACGTGTGTCTTATGGACTCAATGGTCGATATGTACTCTAAACTTTAGGCCTTCGAGATTTTTTGACCCAATGAAACCTATCACATCCTTCCCCACTAGAGTGCCTAGTCTTCAGATTGCATGATGTGTTGCCACGTGGAAAAATACTAGAAGAGGACACGTGGCCCAATCGGGCGGGTGACATGTGTCATGTTCTAACTAAAATTTCAATACTCCATATTCTCAAAAATTATTGACACATGGCACACATCCTATGTGTCCATGTCATCCCAGGTGACGTCTGCAAGCCACGTCACTTCTGGAATTCTAGGATCCACATCACCTTTAGGTGATGTCATCGTGATCCATCACTTAGGCTCTTTGGCTTTGGGACTTCGGGATTTTCCATACTGGCACACTTCCAATTTTCCCGAACTCTGAATTCTTGAATTGGCCAATTTGGCACCATTTGTCCTTCTAGATCGAACGACTAAGATTCAGTTCAGGTCTTCACCTAGATTCCACGGATCTGCACCATGTGTCCTCCTTAATATGATGGTTGAGGCTTACTTTGGGAATCAGATTTCGGAAATCTCAAACTTCAAAACTTATCTGGCCCCACTGAATTTTATCCGAAGCCCTGGATCTGGTGATGCATGGCTCTCGGCAGATCAATGGCTAAGATCCTTTCAGGTCTTCAGGTTTCAAAAATATCAAACTTCAAACCTCCTCAAAATACACGGTATTCTGCCACGCGTCCTCTTGAATCAGACGATTGAGGCTTAATTTGGGCCTTCACCTGAAATCCACATATTTATGCCATGTCTCTTCTGAATCAGACGACTCAAATTCACCTCGGAAGATCCGACGCTTGAGATTTACTCCGGATGATCTGGTGACTGAGATATATTTCAGATGATCAGATGATTGAGATTTACTTCGGCTCTCCGACTCTACGGGTTTCGGGAGTTTCAAATCTCAACTGAAAGCCTCTTGAATCGATTTCTTCGGAGTTACTCATCTGTTGAAACGTACCTCTTGGTTATCGATGGTCAGGATCTACTTCGGCTATATAGAGTTTCGATGTTTGATCCCTAACATGTCACATCACTTACTGCCTTTCAATTTATGGGGGCAGGCATCGACGGTTTGGAGAAACCCTCTTTTCACATTGCAATTCTCCTGATGCTAACACGCAACCCCTTGGTGAAACTGTGGTTTTGGATTGTGAGAATGCCTTGGGGAGTTAATTCCCGTGCAACTTGGTTCCCCACAATTCCAGTTGTCCATTGATCTCTCTCTCCAATGGGATCTGACGGTGCTGCCCTTAACCCTTGCTTCCTTTTCATCGGACGGCCCCTGTTGACCTGTCCTCCGATCCAACGATCCCAGATCTCTCATGATCCTACAGTGGAGATCACTCTCGAATTCAAAGGGGACGGTCATGATCCTTTGAACCCCTTACAACGGGTCTCTGGTGATCTAACTCCTACGTAGATTCTGCAACACCATTCGTCCTGAGCTTTTCAAATCCACGGTCAGAGTTTGCTCTATAACCACGAGACTTTGACCAACAAAATCGACCCATACCGACCCGATGTTTCAACCAGAAGCTCTGATACCAAACTATAACATACCCCACCACCCACAGGTTGGGGTATGCTACCTTCAAGCCCACCCTTAGATTTTGTACTCTTACCGGTACCTTCTTTGTTTAATAAGGACGCATAAGATAAAATATTTAATGACATGAACAACAATATCCAACAAGCATGCATAATCTAAGATTTAGTTAAATGATAATTAAAATACACAATGAAATACATTCATACACAGATAATAATATCACAACAAAGAGCACTTATCTTTATAGAAAGGCGACACCAATTGGCTACAGACCAAGGACGTTCCACCCAATCGTAGACACCACTGCTCCAAATATCAACAACAATGTCACCCCTGAGACAGGGCTATGAATCCATAAGGATGGTTCCAGAATGTACTTGGGTTCCCAAACCTGTTAACTCTCTAGCTCTCATAGGTTTCCCAACACCCACAACAATCCAAGTACCCATCTCTCTTCCACCTAGCCTGTACCACCCAAGAGAATGGACCTCCACCCTTCTATTCCACACAGTCCCTCAATCAACCCTTCTCCTTTTTCCAGGGCCTCTAGCATAGCTGGTCTAGAATCTCAATGTTGGAACTCTTAGGACTCATAGTTGTGAGAAAAACAGGGCATAGCCCAATGCATATTAGACATGTAGGCCCCAATTCATGGCTGGATTGCACCAACGACCATTACAACCAACTGTCTCATGGCTAATATTCAACAGTTGGATTCCCTTTCCCAAGCCAAGACGTGGATGAGGATGGATCAATGAATGGGTGAGTGAGTGCATGAAAGTGTGTGAGGGAAATGAATGAATGTACAGGAAAATCAGCGAACAAGCCATCAGTCAAACCCCCCCTTCAGACCAGAGGCATGTTTAAGTAACTTCGTGGGGAATCAAGAACCTCCTAGACTTCCCCAATAAGCTCACGTAATCAATCCCCTCCCTTAGGAAAAAAGGGTAATTAACATAGGAATAAACACTTAGCCCCTCAAGCCCCCTCTCTTGTGGAATCATAGCTCCCTATAACTCTAGTCCTTGTCCATCTAGCATCTAGCCATGTATTTATTATTAATAATGATAGAAAACATTACATGTCTTGGGCACATTGGCCTTTTAATAATTGTTTGGGTACCCTGGCCTCTCAACATTATAACAATACATTATTTAAAATGGGGGTTCAAAACCTGGGGTGTTACAGTTCTCACCATTCTCTCCAAGATTGGTCCTAAATTATCTGTATTCATATCCACATTCCATTCTATCAAATTCACCTCTAGAGCCACCCAGAAGATGCCTTCTCTTGAGGAATTTATCGAAGCCATGACACAATAGAAAAACAATCTCATCAACATGGGAAAAATCAAATCCCTAAAGGCGCATGCACTCACTATGCAAAAGATGGAAGCCACAAATATCATAAATCTAAAGATAAAGATAAATGAAAAGTACATGCACATCCGAAGAAGGAATCGTACAAAAAAACCTTCACCGATGCCTCCATATCCAAAGGGGAAAAGGGAAGAAAAGGGGACAAATGCATGTATTGTCACAAAGGATTCTATCCAGAATCCGCATGCATGGAAAAAAAATTAAATATGATGTCTGAAATACTTTAGCAAAAAAACCTTGGAGATCGCATCCCCGAGGGTGCAAAGAAGAAGAAGCCAGGAGATTCAAATTCCAAGAAAGGCAATTCTAGCCATGCATTGATTGCAATCAACTCCTCTCACGATACTTGGATCGTAGATTCAGGATCATCACATCACATGGATGCCTCAGAAGCATTCTATTCTTCATTGGATGCATGCAAAGGTCCTCCTATTATGATGGGGGACAACTCTTATGTCGAGGTCACCGGCAAAGGAAGGATTGAACTCACCCACAGAAGCTTCGAGAATGTGTTGCATGTTCCCAAACTTTCTGTCAACCTTCTCTCTGTGTATCAGATGACGAATTCTTGCATCAGAAATAAATTTGTATTCACACCAAATTCTGTGGACATCTACGACATGCAAACCAACTCCAAGGTTTCTACTGGTGAGGTAAATCATCATTCTAGATTGTATACTTTTTCTGAATTAATTGAACCTGATTATGCTTTATAGCTTACTCATGCTGATGAAAGTAGTAGGATATGGCATGAAAGGTTTGGACATTTGAATTTCAAATACATGAAACAACTTAGCAAGAAAATATTGGTTGATGGTCTACCAAACATCCATTTTTCCAAGGGAGTATGTGAGGGATGTGTTCTCGAAAAACACCCTCAAGACAAATTCGACATAGGAAAGTCTCAGAGAGCTTATGCACCTTTAGATATGATCCAGAATGACCTTATGGGTCCTTTTCCGCATCCATCCATCAACAAAGAGAGGTTTTTTTTCATTTTTTTTAATGATTTCTCACATTTTAATTGGATCTACTTTCTCAAGCAAAAATCCGAGGTCTTTCAACACCTCAAATATTTCAAAGCCCTGGTTGAGACACAGTCCAGAAAAAAGATCAAAGTCCTCTAAAATGATAATGGGTGAGAGTATGTGAATCATGTGATCCATAATCTTTTCCATGAGGCAGGGATTTAGTTGTAGTACACAGTTCCCTATACTTCGCAGCAAAATGGAGTTGCTGAGTGGAAAAACATATCTCTAAAGGATATGGCATCTTGCATGTTGCATGCAAATTTACTACCACAGATACTATGGGCCTGTTGACGGGCGAAATTGACCGTCCGTCAACTGAGAGAGTGGAACTGGTCCGGGGTTGTCTAATAACCCAAGCCGTTTGGAATGAACCACCCTGACGGGTTTAGCGGCTCCGTTGGCCGTTCTAAGATTCTAAGAAAACCAAAGAGAAAAGTAATCTAAACTAACTAATCTAACTAAAACAAATAAAACAAACTAAACTAACTAAAAGTAATCAAACAAACTAACTAAAACAAACTAATCTACTAATCTAATTAAAACAAACTACTAAATAAATTAAACTAAAACTAAATATAAACTACTCTAACTATTCTATATACAAACTACTAATTACTATTACACTAACTCTAATAATTAACTATCTAATTACTAATTGAATTACAACTTATTCACAAATATACAATATCTACAACTTGTAGATTTGAATAAAACCTGGAAAACTCATTTGCAATCTGCCCTAAGACAGAGAAAGGTATTTCTTTTTTGATTTTATAATTTTATAAACAAGAAATAAAACTTACTGAAATTAAACAATCTAATATACTAATTCTACACATATATCTAACTAACTTATATCTAAACTAAATTACTAATAAATATACTAAACAAACAAATGACAATCTGACATGGAAACGCTCCCAATTTGTCCTGTGTATGATGACTTCGAAGCTGGTCGGAGGAAGTAAACTTGCACCGGATAATCCAAAAGCTTCTCGTAAACGATAGGCTGCAATGCTCTTTGAGTTGTTTACAGGACAAACAAGACATAAAAAATCATAACAATTATATGATTTATAAATCTCTGTAATAAGGGAAACCTGTTATGCAAAAACTTATACTTGATAATTCAACTTATGAAGAAGAGAAATCTGTCATTCACAAACTGAACTAAGCAATTGCTATGTTTTTTGAATACACTTGGAAGAAATCGGATATGGATAATATTGATTAAATTATATCATTTGAAAAAGACTAAGATAGCTAAAGTAGTCATTAACCAAATGAAAATTGATACACAAGAACATGAAACAAAATATTGATATCATGAGAAGCTAAAGCTGTAACAAAACACCAAATTCTGCCTCAGTCTGTATTAAAATTCCATATCCTTGTTCTCCCATGAATGAGGATGATCATTATTACAAAAATAATAAGTATTTATAAGTCTTTCCACAGGGTAAAACCTCCCTGTGGATAATATCAAACTGTTTACATAATCTGGGAAAATATCCCCAAGATCAACTAAACTAAGAAACTAAAATGAAAGTAAAATATCTCAAGTATCCTCTAACTGCTCATCAAATCCACTGCAATTTCGAATTGATCTGCAATAGACCAAAAATAACAAGTTAGAAAGATATTTTATTATCAAAACAATAAAAATCTAATCCTACAGACTTAGCTACAGAATCATCTGATTCTGTAGCTAGTCTAAAATAACATACAGGATCATAATCGAAATCAAATCAAATCTTTTAAAATAATTAAAACCAATTTTCTTCCAATGATCATTTAAAACGAATCACTCAAGATTCAAATGATTTTATCTTTCAACATTAAACATAATCAAAAGTGATTCAATCGAAAACAAGGGTAAGAATACTCTGTTTTACTGTTACCATAAAATCGAGTCGAACAGTAACAAGACTGTTTCATATCAATTGAAATCAATAATGAGTCAGATCGTATGTGATACGATCTAATCCAACACAACCATTTTCCACTCGTCATAGCTATAATGATGTAGCAAAAGATTCATATCGTTTAATCAAATATAAAGATAGAAAGACTGTTTTGATTATGTGTAAACGAAATCATACGTAACCGTATCAACCCAACCAAATTTGTGATAGATTCTTGCACAGTCAATAGACAAGATCGATTAATTGTGATCGCAATCTTAATAGAATCAACATAAGTTATGATTGTAAACTGGGCACATAATCGAAACAAATCACGACTAAGTTTAATTGTAGAAATAAATCGTGAATCTGGATATAGTCAATCTCATTCTATGAATCACATTCAAACAGAGTATCCATTGCCATTATGAATCCAACCGATAACATGGTTGAGCTAACAATAAACCAATGCGTATTAACCGGCTGGGTATAACCGTTATGAATTGAATTTATTCACGATTTGGATGTATATTAACAGAATCATATTGAAAATAATCCGAATTGTATTCCTGTTGGTCGAAAGTCATATGGGACATAAAACCGTAACAATTAACGATATCAAAATTGTTGCCAATCATAGCGTATACATTATAACGAATTCGAAACGAAATGTGGTTGTGTTCAAAATGAATATGAGAAACAACTTCTGTCTAGAATAGATACAAACGACTTCAATTGACAGCAGAACATTCATTTTAGCTAAATCAAACAAATCAAATCCACACCAAGATCAATCAAATCGATGAACATCCAATCGAAGCTAAACTGGGAAAACGAACTTCCATTTAGTCAAAGCAAATCTATATATAGAATGCATACAATGTGACAGAGAAAATCAATGCTGTAAACAGAGCTATCCAAAACCGAATTCGAATTCGTTATATAAACAAGCGATATCAAAACATACCTGTGTGGGGCTGCTCAAATTATGCCAACTTAGAATTCACGACCGTTGTAGCTGATTCCACATTTTTAAATAAGATGGAGCCTGTCGTCCTTTGTTTTTTTCAGTGGCTTGTAGCTTAGCCTTTTGATTGGTAAGCAGTGCAACCTGGTCCTCCAAAGAGTGAATTCTTGACTGTAGAATTGGAACATCAAGATAATATCTCTCTAACCACGAGTTGCATTGATCACAGGGTGGCACTGTAGGTTTAGACAGAGAAGGAGGGGGTTTGGTTGAATGACCAGGGGCTTCACAAGGAAGCTTAATGCCTGGGTAGTTAGGGTCATCCTGTAGGCAAGGGGGTAGGTTTGTCACAAAGTCATACGAGGGTTCGGCACACAAACCTTGCGAATAGGGGTATTCGCTAGCCAAGAAATGCTCCACTTCCGAATCAGAGTCCTCACTCAACACGATAGGGTTTGGATTGACAGGCGGTTTTAGCTTATTTCTTGCCATCCGCGAAATCAAACGGGCATTCTTTTTTCCTTTGGCGTTCACAGTGGGTTTCGCCTTCGGCTTTTTGTCCATAGACTTAAAAGTCTCAACACCCTTATTCACAGAGTGGTGTAGGTCGATAGGTGAGTCGGCCAAGGGTTTAGGTAGAAGGATGTTGTAGGGTACTGTGGGTACAGCCTTGTCTTCTCTCACCACAGGTTTGTCAACCTGTGGAGGGTTCGAATCCTCAAAATCATTTCGAGCAATGAAATTGCTCCAACAATCTCCGTGTAGACTCAAATGACAGACAACAATAATCTTAACCAGCCCATAATGAAAAAGGCTACTATCAACCTGGTTCCTTTTGTACTTTTTTGACATCTTAAATAGGCTTCTATGCAAACAATAGGGCATATTGAGCTGATAACCCATAAAAACCATAAGCAAACAAAGGTGGTATAAGAAAACAAACCCGTACCGACCTTCGCAGGTGATAAACTGTTTGATTATCATCAATAAATCATGCCAACGCTGTTTAAGCATGGTCACGGGCAAACCTTTATCACAGGAGATAACCTTACGCGACTGGAAGAGCAGTGTCCAAGGGACCTCCTCTACTTTGCAATTATTGGACCATCGTTGTCCAGTGGAAGGAAAACCCGTAGCAAGACTGATAAACTGCTCGTCAATTTCCAATTGAACATCACCGACCTTGGCTCGACAGCCATCAAATGTCAAAGCAAATTGTCGAGCTACGCAGAGGTTAAAACCCTCGAATTTTTGTATAAACGGAAGCCACCCATTTTCCTCGAGGTCACTGCGAGCACTGTCAAACATCAGTAGGGCCTGGCTCCCATTGGGTTCAGCTCGGACGACTGGGGCCATGGTGTGAGCACATGGTAAGGGTTTGGGTTAGGTTCACCAATGCACAGGAGCAGAGTCATTCGGTCTAACAAAAATGAACGATCAAAGGGGAAGCATTAATGTGTGCATGCAAGGGTGGTGGAGTTATTCACCGCCATGCAGAAAAGTTATGGTAAAGTACAACTTCCAAGTTCAACCTCTGTTCAATCAATCATAGCATAGTTCAAAACCTTATCATTCGGCCAACCAAAGAATCAAATGGTGAGTGATATGCCAATGCGCCATTAACTATAGTTTTTCAAACCATTGTCATTCAACGTGAAACCAACACCGGGTGTTAACCATGCGCCATTGCATAAATGTTTAATCAAAAGTTTTAAACCATTGTGCCAATTGCCACTTATAAAACTTACAAGCCAAGAGCCATAAAAATATTATTATAAGGATCACATCATATATAAAAACAAAATTAAATCATGACCCTTATGCAATTCAATGACTAGGCAAGTCGCAAAAATATAAATCTATATGCTCAATGCCTCACAAGTTTAATAAAATCAAGTTATGAAACCAATATAAGAATGTCCAAATAGGCATAGTTCGAAAATCCTTTCAGCCACATAACGATAAACCAAAGGTAAGTGTCATAGAAAATATCGATAAAAAGATGACGACAATTCAGATAGTGATCGAAATGTGACCTCGAAAGGAGAAGTTTTCACGCTTACAGTCGTGAAAACTTAATGGAAACAAATTTGCAAGTGTCGCAAGAAATGAAAATATCGTCTGTTTGAAAGATGCGATGGCAATTTGAAGTTCGGAAGACACAGGTGTAGGCAGCTTATAAGACAATAGAAAAATGTGAATTGGCTTCCAATAGGGCCGAAGCACTTAATTGTGAAACATACATCCAAAACATATCTCTCCATAGATTTTTCAAGGATAAGACCCCCTACGAGGCTTGGAGCAGCCTCAAACTGGAAGTGACCCACTTTCTCATTTTTGGTTCATGTGCATGGTCCCAAATTCCCTCTGAAAAGAGGAAGGCACTTGATCCACAGAGAACTGAGTATATTTTTATTGGATACCCCGACGGCGTGAAGGGATATAGGATTATTGATCTTTCCTCAGACCGGCTCATCATTGAGTGAAGTGCCCAATTCGAGGAAAGTGTCTTGCATGCACCTCAACAACCGCATGTAGACACCTTCATTATTCCACCTGTTCGAGATGATGATAATGCACATGCCAAATCTTCTTCAAACAAGAGTTATGATTCAGAGGACTCAGATGATTCACATTCAGAGTTAGTATAATTGGATGGAGATTCATAACATCCATATGTAGTTGTAGAGCTAGAAAAGAGGCCCAAGTGGGCACATAATACTCTTCAAGATTCAAGGGATATCATTGGTGATCCAACCAATACTAGGAGGACTCGATCTGATTTCTAGGAGCCTCCTTTTGCACTCACTACCATTGGACCATTACCCCCGAGGCATCTTTTCTTGGTTCAGTCTTCAGATCCAAATTCTTATGGAGAGGTTGCTGGAAATCCTTTTTGGGAATTCACCATGAAGGAGGAGTACAACTCCCTTGTTGAGAACCAGACTTGGGATCTGGTTCCCCTTCCTTCTGGGAGGAAAAGTTTCATATGCATATGGGTCTACAGGACCAAGAGCATAGTGGATGGACATATTAGAAGATACAAAGCCAGACTTGTCACCAAAGGCTTTCAGCAGGTTCATAGTATTGACTATGAAGAGACCTTCAGTCCAGTAGTGAATATGGACTCCATACGATTGTCACTTTCCATTGTGGCATCCAAAGGATGGGAAGTCCATCAGATAGACGTGAAGAATGAATTTCTTCACAGTGATCTCTCTGAGGAGATCTACATGGAGTAGCCCTAGGGATTTATGTAGGAATCATCTTTGGTCTGTCGACTGAAGAAGTCCCTTTATGGACTCAAGAAGGCTCCGAGGGCATGGCATGCCAAGATGGAGTCCTACCTGTTGTCACAAAAATGTTTACGTTGTAAATTAGACCCAAATGTCTACATGCTCGGGATGATTGATTCACTTCTATTTTTAGTTCTGTATGTCGATGAATTTCTAATAACCAGGTGTTCGACTTTAGTGATTTCTGCAGTCAAGAGGATTCTACATGTCAGGTTTTTGATGACAGACATGGGTCCACTCCACTTCTTCCTTGGACTCGAGATCAGTCAGGATGCATCAGGAATCAAACTATCTCAGGCCTAGTCTGTACGAGATATCCTTGAGATATTTCACATGACAGACTACAAGTCTACTCTGACTCCTTTCCTATCAGGAGTCAAACTTGAGGATGGCAGGGAGACTCCACTGGTTTAAAACACTCTGTATATACAACTAGTGGGGAGCTTGTTATATCTCACACACTCCAGAACAAACCTCTCATATGCAGTTGTCACAGTTTCCAGGTTCATCCAGGTGCCGCATGAGCTACATTGAAAGACGCAAAGTGTATCCTTCGATATGTACAAGGCACCATCACCTTTGGGATTCATTATGCAATAGACTCTACATTAGATATCATCAGGTTTACTGATTCCGACTGGGCTGGTGATAACACTGATCACAATTCCACATATGGTTACTAACTCAGTCTTGGTTATGGGCCTATCTATTGGTCGAGCAAGAAGCAAGTTGCCATTTCTCTATCTTTAGCCGAGGAAGAGTACAGAGGGGTAGTTAACATAACCATTCAGGCTATGTGGCTACAACATTTTCTCACTGAGTTGGGCATTCAGTTTCATCGGGAGATCATCATTTGGTGTGACAACCAGAGCACTCTGAAGTTATGCAGAGATCCAGTTTAGAGGTAGTGGACGAAGCACAACGAGATCCACATGCACTACATCCGAGACTTAGTACATGAGGGGATCACCGACTTACAATTATGTCCTTCAGCAGAATAGACGACATGCATCTTCACCAAGACCTTCACTAAGAAGAAGTTCCATTCTCTGCGAAGTCATCTTCTAGTGAAGGACACAGTTTCCTAGCAATTGTATTTCTTCTTTTTACATACATTGTACCTTGAGGGGGGGTTTGTCCCATGATTTTTTCCATCTTTCCTCACTTTATTTCAATGTATCTTTTTTATTTGGGTACATAACATGGCCTCGTTCCCGACACCCATTCTTTATTTTCACCATAGTGATGTTCAGGGGGGGTGTTAGAGTTACTTCACACACACCTAGGATTTTTTTTTCCTAAGGTTTTTCCTTGTTTATTAGTCATAATTAGTCATTATCGAGTCTCCTATATTTTAGGGGAGAATATTCCACCTGGATAATATTCGCTTTCAGTTGACACTTCAGTTTGACTAGTTGAGTTGAGTTTAGATGCTACATTGGTTTTGTCACCATGCAAAATTGGGATCATCACCATGATAATTCGACCTTGCTTTGGTATCATCACCATACTGGCGCATTACCCTTGATTCCCTGATTTAACTCCTCACTACTCTTTGTTCATTTAGTTAACCGAAGACTCATTGACTAGTTAACTCAACTAGGTAGCAGTTCACTCCCGTAATTTCATGAGAGACTAGACTAGGTGGAAGTTCACTCCCATAACCGTTGGTGTGTGTCAAAATCACTCTAGACCACCACTATGGCACATTGGTTCTCCTCCAGTGCACACTCATTGATTTATACAAAGTATATCATGTGTAAATTATTCATTATTCACAATGGTTAATGAGAAGTTTTTCATTCTTTCTCTCCTTCTTCTTCTTTCTCAAATTCTCTCTGCAAATGTGTGTATTATTGTTTAGCTATATATATTCTGTGTAGGTTCAAAAAATTTACAACTTTTATATCAAGTGTGATTGATTATGGAATATGTATCACTGTTTACATAACGTGTATACTTTGTTGCTTGATATCAACCTTTTTTAACTAGTTGTGATAATACTATTTCACTTACTTGTAAATAGTCATAGTAAATATTATGTGAATATATTACATGATTGGTGTTGATATTATGGTAGCTTCGAGAGGTATTAACCTCCACATTCAACCCTGAAAATAATAGAATGTTCTGGGAAGTAAGAAGAAACTCTAAAGCATTGGACATAACCCTAGAAGACAAGTTGGCTAAAGGAAATATTTAATATTGAGTTCTTAGCCTCCATAATGAGAAGTCGGCCCAGAAAGCTAAGGAGGAGTAGTATAAATACAGGACTCTAGAGCTCATTTGACATATACAACTCACAACTGTAGAAATGTAAGAGTGTGCACTGAAAAAATTGAGTAAGTGCGCAAGTCTGGAGAGTAGCTGTAGCTGTAGATACTGCAACTTGTATTCTCGGTTTAGGCTTGGACTTTTTATTGGTTATGGTTTGGAATTTATGCATTTTTTTCTAGCTCTGGAGAGAGGTATGCTACATTGATTGTCTATTAGGCCTAGGGTTTTCTTCCAGAATTATTCTCTGTCAAGGTTAAGGTGCTCGGGGGTGGATTCGGCCTATGGTTGGGTGAAAATATTGCTATATTGTCTATGGTTAAACGAGAACACCTATTATTTATAATAGGTTATGGGTCCACACTATCTTCAGACAATATAACCACTGGAAGATAGATTGGGAGGATTTGCTCAGTTACAATTGCAGTTGCAGTCAGTTTTTGCAGCAACAACAAAACCCTAACCCTCTCGTTGAGGCACCTTAAGTGAAGATATCGACATAATTTATGGATAGCCTAGTGTTCCCTAACCCAATGCACCTTTTGGTACTCTCAGCAAGCTAAGATGCCAAGTTTTAGTTTTTGGTCAAAGTCAAAGGTTGACCAATTCAAATTCAAAGGTCGATAAAGTCAAAGCAGTCATGACTTACTGTATGAAGTCAGAAAACAATTTATAAGGGGATTCTAACTTCAAATCATGGAAGAAAAGGATTGACCTCATCCTTGCCAGGAACAATTTGTTGGATATCGTGAATTTTCAAGTAGAAGAAATGGAAGTTATGATGAAGAACAATATATGTAAGAAATTGTGAAAAAGGGTTATGAATGGAAGCATTGCGAGATTCAAAACTAGAGGTTATTCTAGAAAAAGGAGAAGACTATGATAACAACTTGTTCACATAAACCAAATATTCCTCTATATGAGCTATTATATCTCTTGCAGTATCTATGGATTGAAGTTTACATCAGTTGGTTGTAAAAGGCTTCTCTCCCAATTGACAATTTGAGGAAGACACTTATGTAAAGCAATCTCAAGGTCTTGAGGTATACCAAAAAGAGACCCATGTATGTAGATATAATAATACCTTCTATGGATTCAAACAACTTGATGCAGAGTATCTCATATACATCAGAAGCATGGTGAAAAATTTCTAGGACAAAGATAGTGTATCACAATAATTACTCGGAATTATGGAATGATGGATTTCTAATCCATGGAAAACTCTCATGATGACAGAATAAGTGCTACTTGGATATGTTTCAGTTTGAGCCTTTCCACGATGTCATGAGCTAGAAGGAAACATAAATGTTGAATTCAACCATGATATATTGTAATGATCGGAGCTATATGAAGCCTTTAGAGAAAACAAGTGTTCCATGACAGGTCGAAGTACATTGAGATCAAGCATTACATTCTCCCTTATGAAGTCCAAAAAAGAGAAGTGGTTATCCAATATATCTCCACGGATGAGCAGGTAGTAGATATTTTGGTAAAACCTATGTCCAATATGAAAATGTTGCGTACCTAAGAAACAAGTTGGGGCTCGTGGAGATGACTTCCTTATTGAAAACAAGGAAGAGATTACTCCCAGGTTGGGAGGGAGCACTGATGTGTTATTGATTCATGGATAGTCAATTTTTCAGTTCGAAAAATGGTCCAGGATGAGCAGTTCCTTTCCAGTTCGGAAAGTGGTTTGAGATTTCTAATGGACAAGCATTTTCTAGTTCGGAAAATAGTCCATATCGGACAGTCATTTTCGTAATGAAAATGGTTTGATAGATTGATGATGTACCATAGACAACGATTCCTCTTATGTCCAGTGTGGGGGAATGGTCTAGGAAATTCATTCTTCTTGGTAGTCACTCTGAGTAGAGGTCAAGTAAAATGGTCTGCCTCGTCGGGTAGTCATTCTTTTGAAGTTCACAATTGTGAACAGTTTCGAAGAATGGTTTGTTTTGGAGGTTGGTGCAGGACAGTCATTTCCATTAGGAAATGGTACAAACAAGCATTCCCTAGTGTAGACTCATTCTATCCAGGTTGCACTATAATTAGTGCCGGAGGAATGGCCCAGTTAGGTGAATGGTCCAGGTTCAAAAATTAGGGACATACATTCCCTATGGCAGACTCATTCTCTCCAGGTTGCACTATGACTAGTGCCAGAGGAATGGCCTAGTTAGGTGAATGGTCCAGTCTCAGAAATTGGGGATAATTACTCTTCTATGCTTGAGAAGAATAGTCCAGATATCCCATGGCTGATGTTTTACATTCCGAGGGAAAATGCTCTTCTACATCTCACAGATGTGGGTGGAAGAATGGCCCAGATAACTTAGTTTATATCATGATATTGTTTTATGCAGGTTGATATCAGATGATATGATTTCTATGGATATTGTTGTTGGAAATGTTTAACGGGTAGCATATGCTTGTCATTGATGGCAAGTAAAACAATGAAGATGGCATGGGTGCAGGAAGAATGTACAAAGGATTGTTGGCATGTTTTACAGGCAGCATAGACTTGTCATTGATGGAAAGTACAGTAGTGATGATGGCTTAAGTACAACAGTGAAGATGGAAGGGTCAGAGAGGTGAATGATCGAAAGCAGACATCGGAATCCTTTAAGGATTTGAGGAGAATAAGCTCAGGAGGAATAGCGTTCTTATACACACAGGAAGCTCAGGAAAGAGACCGAGAGCCGTCGGATCTAACTCAGAAATCCCGACAGCTGTTGGATCGGGAGAAGCTGTGCAGATGTTAAGTGTAGGAGTTGGCGTGCAGAATAAGTGATCTGAGCCGTCAGATTGGAAGCAGATACCCGTCAACCACAGGATCTACAGAAAGTGCACGGAGGTTAAGCCCTAGTGTGCAGAGGAGAAATACCGGACAAGTCATCAGGATATTGGAGAGAGAATCCTAGCCGTCAAATCGGACAGGATCTGCACAAGGTTTATCATCGGGAAAAGCCAAGGTGAAATTCCGACGGGATCTGGACCATCTATTTGTATGGACACGTGGCAGCCAGGAGGCTTCATCGGAGTTTCGGGGATCGGGATTTCAATATGCAAATAACACACTGCAACGAAAACCTTGATTTCGCGATATGAGAAATCTCGACT
>ML809910.1:58283-74214 GCA_009831015.1 Picea engelmannii
TGACTATTTATGACAAACATAATGTTTTTATTAAATACAAAACATCATTCTAATATCAATAATAAAATAAAGTGAATGATTTTCGAAAAAATAAAAAGAAATAACCCTACCTCAATAATGTTTTCCACAACAATGAAATTGTCTTCATCCTTTTTTACTAGGAAATATTATCTAATTCTCATCCACTAAAATGATTTTAGGACCGATTTGATGGCCATGACATTGAGGGATGGTTGGTTGGCATTCTCCAAAATGGATCTGTGTCATTTCTCCTTTGCATTTTCTCTCCCAAAAACATGTTAAAATGAGAAAACGATAGATCCCTTTGCATTTTTTATTTATTTTTATGTATAGTGTAACACTTATAAGATATGATACATATGTGTCTTATAGGGAATATGACTTATATCATGTGTACGTTCCTTTAAGCCTTATCATTTCCCTAGTGAAAGTCTCTACATCCCCAAGGATAACCAACCAAAACATATTTAAATTATAGATTTGTGTAACAATGAAGCATTTTAAAAATCATTGATGACCCAAATTAGTGGAGTCAACATTATGTAGATACCATAGAGTGAAATCCTCCATGTGCTAGTGCCATTCCTTAAATTAAGGTATAATAGATCAGTTTTCAAAAATTTGGAAATTTCAACTTACTATCTTTATCTATTCTTCTATACAACAAGCATCATATTTTCCTACAGAACACATATTTCAATGGAGATCCCTTAAGAAGATAGGGCTTTAATGTTGCTATTTAAAATGACTATAACTTCTTCAATGTTTCTCTAGATAACTTTTATGACCCAATACAGAAATGGAATCACCATTCTACAATTGATGTATAATATACCTATTTTGATCCTTTAGATGACCCAATATAGAAATGGCACCTCCACTCTACCTCAAATGGAATTGGTGCAACTACAATCTAGAAAATAGATTAAGATAAAAACATATCACAAGACCATATCATATAACCATTGATCACTATTCATACATACATATTAGTTCTACATATCTAGTGTGAAGCATATCACTTAAGATGGAATTAGAACCAATTTACTAGTGACCCATATGTTATGGATATACTGTAATTGATAACCCTCAAAGGCACTCTCTTGCATTAATATTTATTATTATTATTTTTTAAATAGATACATTTCGTTGCTCTTTCTACGAATAAGATCGTCGATAGTATTGATAGTTTTTCACAACTATTGAGGCTTCATTTCTCTTGTGACAAACTATCGTTACCATCGATGTACCTTATCCTTGAATAGTTTGTCGTAAAAACTATTTTGGTCATCTCTCTTGTGATGAATAATATCATTGATAGTTTTGATAGTTCATCGCAAGAACTACTCTGGTTGTCTCTCTTGTGATGAATAAGATCATTGATAGTATTGATAGTTCATCGCAAGAACTACTCCGATCATATCTCTCATGATGAATAATATCGTTGATAGTATTGATAGTTTGTCACAACTATAGAGGCTTAGTCTATCTTGTGAAGAACTATATTTACCGTCGATGATAACTTTTACTTGAATAGTTCATTGTAAGAAATATTTTAGTCGTCTCTCTTGCGAAGAGAGCCCTAGGTCGTCCCTCTAGCGATGAGTTCCCTAGGTCATTGTTCTTGTGACAACTTCCTCCGACTGTCACTCTTGCGATGACCACCATATGTCATCTCTATTGTGACGACCTCCTTGGATCATCGTTCTTGCAATGATATCCCAGGTTCATCTCACTTTCCATGACACATGAAGGGATGTTTGGGGGACTGAAGATTTGTCAAAATCTCCACAACATAACGTCACAAGAGCGTCGAAATGGTTGTTGAATAATGAACCAAATTTACTAGTGCCAAATGGCATGTCACCAAGAGAAAGGAGGGAACTAAAAATGAAATGAATTAAATATGTATTGGTTGCTAAAATTTTGTTTTGCATAAATTTTGACGGTATTTGTTTAAGATCTGTCGATGCTAGCGGGAAAATCCCCCCTTTAACTATACCATGGTTTAATATATAGACAAATCGAATAAACGTCTATAAGTCAATCTAGTTTCTATTCTACCCAAACATACCAAAAAAATGAAAAGAAATCAATAGGAGAGAAGATCAGTAACTGTACCTTTTATCCCATGTCTGGTGATGATCTCCTCAATATTTGTAGTTCCAAAGACTGCAAATCTCCTGCCAAGGTTGACCTGCATGAAAAACTTGGCAAACAAGGACTACAAGCATGTTATTTTTATTCATGAGTTAGGGTTAGATATCAAATGATATGTATAAATTGAAGAAAATACACAAAACATCATCATTTGGGACAGGGAAAATATATTCTTTTATTCATCAAACAAAGACTGAAAATTATAATCTGTGTCGGCCACCATTCTGTGAAATTGGTCCGGTATCCTCTTTACAATGATCCAAGTGCACCTTCAATAGGTCTCTTCTCTCAATATTATGATCAACTCAAAGGAAGGGAATTGATTGAATGGAAGAAGGGGCTAATGAGGGAATTTTGAGGCAGTATCTCACAAAAGGTAGAAAAATATTGGGCAAGGAAGGGAAGTTAAATTGGGTAGAGTTTCGCTGTTCTTATGCTTAGATATCAAATGATACCCCAACACCTCCTTTAATATGAAAAAAGGATGTTTGTTCAGTTGTGTTATGAGCTATAATAGGTGAATTGGTTGGTAAACCTCCAACAACCTATGAATTTCAACGAATTCCTTACAACTTTTTAATTTTTTCAACCTTTGCAAGCATATGCAGGTTGTTTAGTGTGAAAAAATCATATGTACGTGGGATTTATAGCATGAAAAAATTGTATGTACGCGGGCTGTAGTGGTGCACAATGCATAGATGCTCTAAAAAATGGTTTTTTAAGAAGAGCTTCTCAGCAATGATTTGGAAAATTATGCAAGTAAGAGGGCCAATTCCATGTATGCATGAGTAGGGAATTTAAGGGATATAACAGATGCCCCCTAATATGTGAGGTCAAAAGAGCAACTGATGGCCAAAATACATTACAACATCTTCACCAATGTACAAAATCGAGTGAGTCGGGGACCAGAGTTCGGGAGGTGCCATCTGCAAAACAACAATTGTATCTCCGAGGCGTGCAAAACCATACTCGGGATGAACTGAATCATGGTTTCCAATAAAATAAACTGAAAATCCATGTTATATAACTATATAAAGTGTAGCCACGAGAAATACACAAATAATCTACATCTCAAAATCATTCGAAGATATACAAGTATAGTATTCATATTCAAGAAGCTAGTGATGCCTATGGCCGGAGATGAGGTCTTCATAGCTCGAGCAACAACTTCAATATATTCAAAACTCATGTAGGAGTTCAATGGGAGTGTATAAATCACTACCTTGAGGTCTTCGATAGTCCGTCAGGAAAATACATGAGGATCTCGAAGATCAAGCATAGAACTTCGTCGATTTCGAATTTGGACTTGACTGGACTCTCGAGATGGCCAACTCATGAAGGTCAAGAGACAAAATGTAGAAAGGACGACTCAAGTTGGGTAAAACTACCCTTGGAAAAAATCACGAAAGATGATCAGACTCGAGAAACATGACATTGACATAAGTTTGTGATGCAAAAGGCATCAAAAACTCTCCATATGTTTGGAAGAGTAACCAAACGAAGGAGGACACAAATCTATGTAGCGAGAACAACTTCCTAAGGTCACACAAGATCCAAATTCTTGATGAACAAATGAAATGATGTTCTTTTTCCAAGGGTGACTCTCTTTTCTGCTGAAAAATGAATGAATATTTCTTGTCCCCTCTTTTTGGAATATTTGATTTTTTTTGTCTTTTTCAATTTTTTAAGAGCTTGAAAAAGAATAAAAGAATGCTACATTACAAAGGAGGAACGAGTGTCACAAATAATCATACTAGTTCCAAGCGGATGGAACATACTAATGCTCAGAGCAAGGAGACATGTGCACGAAAAGGACACTCGGGGAAAATTCCTCCATGGGTCAATGTGTCAAGTCACAGAGGCAAGAAGTGTTGCAAGGATTGTGTATAAGGAATGCTTCAAAGTTTTAGTTGAGAGAAAAATGGAGCCAACATTAGGCCAAAGACGCAAATATGAGACCCACAAATGCGATTAATAAAGACACAATGAGATCCATTCTATGTAATTTTTACGAGCCCAGAGAAGGTAAGCTCCGTATTTTTTTCATGTTTTAGAGAGTTTGAAAAAATGAAAAAGAAGACTCAAGGGAGTACCTTTTTCGGATATAGTATAGTTGGTTTGAAAAAGGGATAAAATTGCACCAAAAATATGTCTATTGAAAACCATTTTAATGAGTGTGACAAAGACAAGATCACTCGACAATCTTTTCAATTTTAAGGAGTCTGAAAAGAGCCTAACTATGGGCTCACAACCTTTTTCTGAGTTTAGTCTCCTTAGCCCAAAAAAGTATAAAAGTAACCAAGGAGAACTCTCCCAGGGAGATGAATCTCTCGAGGTGCATCTTTTTCCGCTATAATATACAGGCTTGATAAAGGGTTAAACTCGTGCCAGTAGATGTTCTTCTAGACCAATTTAATGAGTGTGAAGGAACAAGATCACTTGACGATCTTTTCAATTTTAGGGAGTCTGAAAAGAGATTAAATATGGACTTTGAGGGGGGGGGTTCCTTTTTCGTAAGTAATCTCCAAGGCCCAAAAAAGATGATAAACCAAAACCAAGGAGAATGTTCCTTTTTTGAATATTTAGTCCCTGAGGCCCGAAAAAGTGCTAAACTTATGCCTGCGAATACTCTTCTAGCGAACCGAATTTCCTAGAGAATACCTTTATTCATAAAATTAGCCATCTAGACCGAAAAAGGGGTAAACTACCGCCAGACAGATGTGCCTTCAAATTTGAGTTTAGAGAGCGTGAAGGGAAACAAGATCGCTTGACAATCTTTTCATTTTTAGAGAGTCTAAAAAGGGCTTAAAGAAGACTCTAGGGGGCTACTTTTCTCAATTAATCCAGATGAGATCGAAAAGAATAAATATAGTCTCGTTGGATGTTGCTTTCGAATTTCAAAGTGAGCTTGAAAGACAACAAAGCATGCTCATTAGGGAGTCCCAAGGTTAAGGCCAAGAATGATGATTAACAAAAGAATGAGGCTTCAATATGTAATCATGACGGGACTAACAAGGACTCCAAAGCATATAGTCAAAACTGACAGCATGGATGCCAAAATGCAGCAAAGGATCTACCTAGGGAATCCATGTAGAGTTAGGCTCTACCACCTAATTACGACACTTATAAAGAAACAAAGAAGGTTATGTGTCACACTTCAGTAGGGTAGATCATAAGGCCAAATGAACCATGAAACTGATAATGAAAAAATGAAAGTAGGGAAAAATCTAACCTATATGCCAGTTTCGAGGTTAATACCTGTCAGAACAGATCGATACGATGAACAAATGTAAATTTTTTTTTCTCCAAGATCTTGTATATAAGGCCAATAACACGCATCCAAAAGTTAATAAATCCGATACCGATAGAAACTTTAGAAAATAAGAGGTGCTACTAAATACAAAACTTGAAAACAACAAACCTGGACTATACAATATGTATAAGGTACTGCACAACCTTATGGCTCATGTGTGGTAGTAGTTCAGGTAGAGCTCGTTGCTAGGCTCTGACCAAGAGTATCTTCAATAGTAAACCTGGAAAGTCTCCTAAAAGGGAAGAAAACACAAACCATGGTGTAAGTCTTCCCACGGTGTAGAAAACGTAGTCATGGATTCAAGGATAGCCTCATCCGAAGGCAATTCAAAATATGATAAATTAAACGAATGAGGAGGCTCAACACTCCCAAAGGGAGAGGTAAACTAACCATATTCAATATGATGATGGAGGTTCTGGCCAGGATTGGCAGAGTCTATTAACGAAGAATCACACGCATGAGGGATTGAGGATATACAAAAAGTGATATCAGACTCAAAAGGAGACTCAAGATCACTCAGACCAAGAGGGGGAAGCAAGGGCTCCCATTCCCCCATTGGATAAACCAGTGGATCAATTTCTGAGACCAAGTCTCTAGAAGGAAAACATGAGTGAGAAAGTTCCTTCTCAGAATCAATTGAACACCGAGGATAAGATGCCACATAATTTACCTATGGATAGGTAGAGTCTACATGCATACTAAGAACATATAAAGGGGTAGCCTGAAATAACATTGAATTAGGATGGTGATTTTCATATGCCATCTCATCGATAGTGACAATGCTTCCATTATGAGGGAAATTTATCACTCGAAAGAGCGTAGACACCACAATGTTCATAGCATATACATAATCACACCCGAGAAGAATATTGAAATCTAACGAGCCTTGCACCACTATAACATCAACAAGGACAATATTTCCACCTAACGATATAGGAAACTGAGGAAGAACCCCAAAATATTCACTAGGATGTTTTTCAAAAGACAACAACTCATGAGAAGTAGACACAATATCGGGAGAACCCAAAGCTTACCAAGCCAAGGAGGATAAAATACTTGCGGAGGCTCTTTCATCTACAATACATCGATAAATGTTATTTGAATTAACTTCAACCCTTATTTGAAAGGGTGCAGAAGAAGGAATATGAGGCTCAGCAAGGAAAGGAAATCATCCTAGGGCTTGGAGGGGGTGTGCTCGAAGTGAGTGGAATGACTCGTTGTTCTGAAAGTGATGAACTGGAAATGCTAAAAACATAGTTGGTAGACACATCACTCCCCAAGAGAAGAGTGGTATCAATCAAATATTGCATCGGTGTGACCACTTTGGTAGACTCGACACTCTCCAAGAGAAGAGTGGGATCAACCGAATATTTCATCGGCATGACCACTTTCTCAACCATTGGTTGAAAAGGATGTGAGACAACATGGTCTAAATTCATATCACCCCCCAAAAGGGAAGTGGGATCGACCTAATATTGCATCGGCATGACCACTTTCTCAACCAATGGATGAACAGGTTGTGAGGAAACCTCAGAAGAATCAGAATCAGAAGATCTTGCAGATAGTGAACACAATAGTCTTACCTCTAGAAGGCCAGGGCATAAATGAGTAAGGTGATATCCCTTGCAAAGATTACAAGGGAGCTTAGGATTACATCCTATTTGTCTAGGTTTCTCAACATAATCAATTCCCCCAACATGACTAGCAGTAGCTGGTTGCACATATCCAAAAGGACTTGCAAAGGTTGGTGATTGGTTGATAACATGAATCACAGAGGCTATAGAACTATTAACAGTATGACTAGCAGTGACTAGAATTCCTCCCCCAGCATGACTTGTAGAGGCTGGGTGTTGGTCTTCAACATGAATTGTAGAGGTTGATGACCTATATCTAACATGACTCACAAAGGTTTTTTGTTTTACCCCCAACATGAATTGAAGAGGCCAGGTGGTGGTCTTCAACATGACTTGTAGAGGTTGATGACCTATCTTCAACATGAATCGCAAGGGTTGGTGATTTATTCTTCCTATTATTCCTCTTTCTATTTCATTTAGACTTCCAGTTACTGGTCGCTATACTTTCACCAGTGAAGGAAGAAGGAGGAGGAGAAGACTTTGTTGACAAAGGAACATCAACATGATTCCCATGACATAAGGTTCTTAACTAAGAAGTTTCAAGAGTGTTTGGGACATTTGGAATGGTACCCAACCAAACCGGTAGTCCCACATTCAACCCATGAATGTACAAAGTGGCCATCAAAGGGACACCAACATTTCCGAAAAAAAGGAAAAGCACAAGAATCCCCTTTTGAAGGGGTTCCTTGGTTTCTATCATCAGGAAATTTAGCCATGAATATCTTGTGCATATATTCTCTCCTTGCAAGATCGTTCAAGTCCATAAAAGTCTCATACACTGACTCCAACGAACCAATGTTATCAAAAGAAACACCTATAAAGAGGCAACTCCACGTTTCTAAGCAGAAGACCAAAAAGTCCTCACGACTGATAGAGTGGGCGGTCTACCACCTTAGGTCAGAGACCCACAAAAATGACTGACTAACTCACTATGGAAAACTAGGGAGCATAGATCACACACTAAAATTTCCTAAAGGCAAACCAAGCAGACGACCGACTAGTGGGAAGGATAGTTACGCCAATCGACACTAGAGAAACTAACTGGTGCAAGTGAAACTCAAACACATAAGCACTCTCCAGGTATACTCTACAAAGAATTATCCGATGTATGCCCTAGGTACCACGGTATACCCCCGCAGTCACCTGTGTAAGTTCGTAAAATATGGGCAACTAGGTTTCTAGCTCACAGTCAGTCACCAGGTGGGTACAATCGATAGTTGGGCATATCATAATGAGAAAGATAACAAGTTTGAAGCCCTTCATGGGAATAACAAGTAAATGTTCTGGAAGAAAATTAAGGATCTCGAAAATATTTGAGGTCCACGAAGCTCCATAGGAAAATGTGATCAATATTGTTCCCGAGAAAGACCCTCAATATACAATCCCCACTACGTTTAGTCCATCTTTGGAGGCGTTATCTCCTCTACCTTTCCTATGCGACCTTGTGTTTATCCCCTGTGTTAGAGGGGGGTTGTGTCTAACTCTTATGACAATGGAATTAAAACACTCCCTATCTCAGACTCCAATGTTTGTTTTAAGGTGGCCTTGAAGAGTTTCCTCTTCACACCTAATTCAAGGCCCTAAAACCCTAAACTAGTTTGTGAACCCTACAAACAGAAAAGTCTAATGTATTTTAGATTAGGAGTTTTTTTTAAGGCTTGATTTACCTAAAAGTTACGGTAGTGAAACTTATGGTGTTATGAAGAGATGAATAATAAATAGAACTTTAAAGTACTTGAAAGAAAAATTACTTCGAAATTAAAAGCACAACTTGTAACCAACTCTTTGTAAATTCAACTTTTCTAATTGATATTTCAAGATCTTATAAATGGAAAAATCCTAAAACTTTCTTTCGTTTGACTACAAACTACTTATGTTTCAGGAAATAAAAAAGAACTTGGAAATAAAGACTCTTTTTCCTTTTGCAAATAACAACCTTGACTACTTTTCCAAACTAGATGCAAGAAAATAAAAATCTTTTTATTTTTTTGAACTCCTTTAACAAGAAAAAAATTGAAGTAAAAACCTTTTTTTTTTCCAAAGAAAGAAATAGGGACAAAGAGAAAACTGAAAACAATAGTCATAAAGACCCTAAGCCCACTGCGCATCACAAAGATTCAATTAAGAAATCAAAAGGCGGATCTGAAGCTTCACAACTTGCTCTAAACCTTGTAGGGAAAACACAAGAAGACTAAGGAAGAAAGTAAAATGAAACTTAAACCTAAGCTATGGCCACAGATAGAGACTCTGACTGATTCATGAAAGTCTTTAGAAGTATGAACTTCTATCAGGAAAGAGACAAACTTTCTCTTTATTAAAAACTTTCATCAAACAGAGACGCGGGTTGTTGCATCAACAACCTGTGTATGTACGTGGGATGTTTACTGTGCATAGCACGTATGTATGCAGGTTGACCCAAAACGGGGCACATACACCTCTGAGTCTTTCCAAAAATAAAAAGATAAGGAAGACTTACATGGCAGGGAAAGCTGGTATGCACCTTGGAGGTGACCAGAACCCCTTGACAGACTTAATAAACTTTACTGAAAATCGAAATGAAAACAAAAACCAATCAATCAACCCAAAACCCCCTAAAAAACCCTTGAGAGATCCCCAATATGGTCGCTAGTTATGCTAGCGGGAAAATCCCCCCTTTAACTATACCAGGATTTAAGATATAGACAAAGAGAATGACCATCTAAAACTCAATCTAGTTTCTACTCTACCCCAATGAGAGAATATCAATAACTGTACCTTTTATCCTATGTCTTGTGATGATCTCCTCAAGCTTTGTAGTTCCAAAGACTGCAAATATCCTCCCAAGGATGACCTGCATCCAAAACTAGGAAAACAAGGATTAAAAGCATGCTATTTCTATTCATGAGTTAGGGTTAGATATCAAATGCTATGTATAAATCAAACAAAATACACAAAACATCATCATTTGGGACATGGAAACAAGATTCTTTTATTCATCAAACAAAGTCTGAAACTTACAATTTGTGTCAACCACCATTCCGTAAACCTAGTTCGAGATTCTCTTTACAATGCTCCAAGTGCACCTTCAATAGGCCTCTTCTCTAAATCTTCTGATCACCTCAAGGGAAGTGAATGCATTGAATGGAAGAAGGGGTTGATGAGGGAATGTTGAGGCAATATCTTACAAAAGGTATCAAAATCTTGGGCAAGGAAGGGAAGTGAAATTGGGAAGAGTTTCACTGTTCTTATGCTTATATATCAAATGAGACCCAAACACCTCCTTGTATATGAAAAAAAAATGTCTATTCGGTTGGTTCATGGGCTATAACATGTGAATTGGTTGGGAAACCTCCAATAGACCGTGAATTTTAACAAATTCCTTACAACTTTTTAATTTTTGCAATGTTTGCAAGCATACGTGGGTTGTTTAGTGTGCATCTAGCGTATGTACACAGGATATCTATCATGAAACAAACATATGTATGTGGGCTGTATTGGTGCAGGGCGTGTACATGCTCTAAAAAATGTTTTTTTAAAAAAGAGATTCTCAACAATGATTTGGAAAATTATGCAAGTAAGAGGGCCAATGCCATGTATGCATGAGTAGGGAATTTTAGGGCTATAACAGTCGATGCAACAAAGTCTCAGAAACTAATGAAATAATTTTATGAAGGAATTGGTGGTGGTCATGTTTCACCCACATCTACTACACATAGAATAATGAGAGCCATATATTATTGGCTAACTATTTTCAAAGATTCACATTCGATGATAAGAAAATGCATTTCTTGTCAATAATTTCCAGGACGAATGAAGAGAGAAACAATGCCTCTGCAACCCATATCAATAGAAGAACCATTCAATCAATGGGGGCTTGATGTGATTGGGCCAATAAATCCAAAATAGAGCAAAGGAAATTTATATATATCCTCAAAATGACATATAAAGGGTAGATTATGATGAGCTTATAAGATTTCTTAAAGAAAATTTCTTAACAAGATTTTGGGTTCCGTAAAAATTCAATATAGATAATGGATCAATATTCATTAGGTCAAAGTTTACTAAATTTTGTGGAGAATTTGGTATAATCATGGGACAATCATCAAACTATTACCCACAAGGCAATGGTTTTGTTGAATCTACCAATAAGTCTTTGATCCAAATTCTTAAGAAGACCATTGATCTCAATCAAAGGAATTTCCATTTAAAATTGACATATGCATTATGGGAAAACATAATAACACCAAAGGACAACACTAGAAATTCCCCATATACATTGGTGTATGGAAAATAAGCAAGGATTCCAATTAATCTAGAATTGAATGTGTTAACATATGCTATGAACATCGAAGATGTAGAAGAAGTCTCCTTTTACATAGAAGATACAACCAATTGATAAAATTGGAGGAACAACGCGTTGAATCATTATAGAAAATGAATCAAAGACAACAAATCATTAAGAAGTATTTTGATCAAAGCACAACAATGAAATAATTTCATAAAGGACCATGTCACAAGGGTAGATTCTCCTTTTTCCTGTACACATTCTTTCCCTTTTGTTCCTCCCCTTTTCTTTCTATTTTCCCATTTTATTTTCTTACCTCTTCTCTTCCCCTTCCATAATTTCCCTTCCCATATCTCTCATCTTCCCCTTTTTCCCTTTTCTTTTTGTATCAAGATTTCCACACTTAGTTGTTTTCATCATGCTCTCGGAATTTTGGATTCGCAGATCTTCGGACTTGTATTATGTCCCCTTTACCCATATATAAGTACACCCAACACTTGGTTTATTTTTTCATCTTAGACTTTCATACTTGTGGACTCGCGAACCTACATGTTATACCTCCACTTCTCCCATAGTCTACCTGACATATTTCAACACTTATCCATTTCATCTATTCGGACTTTAAAACTTGCGGACTCACGAATTTTTTTTTCCATTCTAATCGTTCACTCTAACTCTTCGTCGTCACGTGTCCCCTATTTCAAATTTATTGAGTCACATCTAATGTTATCTTTATGGACTTAACTACTAAATTCATTTATTAAATGGCCAACCCCGTGAAGTTAGTCATGAGAAAACAACAGTTCTGTGGAGATACCTTAAACCTATTTGCTAGAGAAGACCAAAACTATCATTGGTCTCGGTCGTATTAGTATTATTCAAATACACTGGGTAAATAAAACAACAAGGTGTGAATTTCATGGATAGTTCTCGTAGGTTGCATCATGGAAGTCTTTGAATGCAAGGATATTGTCACTTGGTGCATCGACAAGTTTATCCAGAACATAAGGGTCATCACATTGCAGAGAAGTTCTCCTTTTTCCTTGAAACCTTCAATATTTAGAGAGATGATGAAAGTTCTTGAGACAAACCTGGTTTACAAAGGGGAGGAAGCCAAAAAAATTCTAAAAATAATGTATGTGCTTCCTTTGTTACTTATCCCAAGAATCATTTAATGCCAAATTCTACAGAAGATAATTTCTAATTGATTTTGAAAAGGTCGTTAGCAATAGTAGGGTTCTCAAGCTAATTTCCATTTAATTCATATTAACTACTTCATTGAAAAAAGGTTTTAAGTTATATTACCAAGAAAATATTTATTTTGAAATCAACATCCAAAGGAGCTTTACGAGAGTCTGTCAACTTCACCAAAATGGCTATCAGAAGACACCAATTATGTGGAGACACTTTGAACTTGTTTGGTTGATAATACCAAAAATTTCATTGGTCAATATCTTATTGGTATTACTCGTCACTTCCTTTGCCAGAGAAAAATGAAAATATAATTTGGACATTGGACATTTCTTTAGATGGATACATCCCTTGAGTTTTTTACTGTAAATAATTAATTTCATGGTGTGCTGGAAAATTCATTCAGAGATGAAGGTTAATTCAACTCCAAAGTGAGTCTCCTATTTCTTTAGCACCATCTATTTTTGGGAAAATGTTGAAAATTCCAAATCTGACCATTACTTTCAAAGGAGACAAAGCAAGGAACATTCTAAAAGAATAGAATAATGTATTAGAGATGTTATATGAATGTCTAGAAGATATTATAGTAATGCGATAAGACATATCAAGAATTCAGGTCAGTTCATTAAAGAATCCCTATCGAGAATTAACATGTATTTTTACCAGAATTACATGTCAGAAATCCATGACAGTCATCCCCCAATTGGCCCTCTATATCTTGTATTTTACAATTCATGAAGAAACAATTTTTGATTGGGGAAAAATCATTTCTTCAAAAATCTCTACACAATTGTCAAATTTTATAAGTGAAAGGAAGTTCTATATGGCTTCTTACTTGATATTTTCTATTACTTACTACCATGCATTCAAGGGTTTGAGTATCGAAATTAGGGTGAACTGTAAAATCAATCCAGTGACTATGTGGTACCAAGGTTTATGGAGACAAAATTTTAATTACTACTTTTATGAAGTATATAATGAATTTGTTTTTGTTTCAAAAAAACTTGTTTTTGGAGAGAATACTTCTAGGATGTCAAGAGAAACATCAATTTTCATAAACAAAAACGAGACTATAGAGAATATGAATAATTACAACATTATGTGAATTTAATGCTCTCGTGACAGACCCCTTTTTCTACTTTATTACGTTCTAGATAAATTATTTTCTATTGAAGTTGTGAGGAAGTATAAGTTTTGGTTGAATTTATTCCATGAGAAAAGAAAGAAGCAATTCATTACAATTCCATGAAGAATTGGAGAAATCTTGTTGAGAGGAATCAATAAAATTGATGAATTCGCATTCCAAATTGATCAATATAATTTGAAATTCATAAGGGAAATCAGGGGATTTGGACCAAAACATCTCTTTGTTGATCACATGTCATTAGTTGGGTTTAGTAATGCACTTACTAATACATTCATTTTTGGAGAATAAGAAGGTGATAGTAACGATCCTTTGGTACAATTTCTTGAGAAAAGCACAGATGATATTGAAATCATTGTGAGTACAATAGACCGATACAAGCATAAGGGAAACGTATCGAATGAAAAAGGTTCTCAATCTCGCATGTTATTACAAAAGAGTAGCCTACCCAAAAATAATTTTCAATCAGAAACATCACAAAAGAGAAAGTCTTCAACAAATAATTCAGGTGACGGAGGTGACAAAAACCCTCTGTAGGGAAAATTGGAAAAATCACATAAAATTCAAGTGGAAATAAAAAGGACCAATTCTTAGCAGGACATTGAACAACACGTACCTAAAATTGAGGCTTCTCTAGAATATATGTATTTGGAAGTTGATATTGAGAATATCAAATTTCATGATAATGACCAAAGATTGCAAGAAAATCAACAACTTGCAGTTGATATTTCCATTCAAGAAGAAGTACTTTCAGAAGAAGAATCCATTTATGTACAAAATTCTTTATTTGATAGAACTTCTAGAAAGTTGATTTTTGAAATATCTTGTTCAAAAAACAAAAGGGGAAAGTCTCGTGCTGCAATTGACCTCAGTAATTTACCTCCATCTATAATTTCTAAGTTTCATAAAGTTATAGGGAATGCTATGGATGTTTCAATAGATGAGGGGATGAGAATGCTAGGCTTAAAGAAAGAATCAAGGAATTAGAATATACTCTAATTCCACCTCTGATACTCGCTACTCCAGTTTCAACAATCCAACCTGGAAAGAGATCCAACAAAACCCCATAATCAATCCTAACAATAAAAGGGGCATTGAGTTTTCTCTTTGTGGCGAGGCACTATGTTGAAGAAAATATCAAGAAAATAATGTGTCTTATTTTAGAGACTTGAGATTTAGAAAATAACTTTGTCTCTCTTTGTTCCAAAATTCAAAATACAAGAGAATATTTACAAGATGGCATAAAAAATGATGAAGAATTTTAAAAGAATGCACTCTCTACATTTGTTATAAAAATTTCAGGGATGACCAAATATCAAATAAAACAAGAAGATTTTCCTCTCCAATTCGTGTCAAGTAATTAAAGGCATGCTAGATAAAAAGGATCAATATACTAAGATAATTATTAGGTGATTTGAATGATTTAAGTAGCAAAAATATTGAAGCCTATTCTAAATTGATGGAGTTAGACCTTGCAGGCATAACTTGTGAAGTAAAATATCCAAAGTTAATTGTGAATTCAATTCTTCAAAAAAGACAACAATTTGAAGAACATGTTGAAATATTGAAGGGATTGTCAGCAGAAAATTTCAACAACATGGTTGAGTACACAGAATAGGAAATTGAAAGTTGACCTGTTGAGTATGTAAATAGAAATGAAGACATTGAAATTACATTACAACAACTTTGAATTGATCATAGAGAAATTGAAGGAACCTTACTTTCTATCAAAGTTAAGCAATAAGTAATTGTTTCTACTTTACATGATTATATTGAAAAATGGTTAGAATCATCCTTAATCAAGATTCCCAAGGATAACCAAATAGAAGCAGTTGGTACTAGTGAAGAAATTGTCGCTAGACAAAATATAAGAGAAACAATGGCCCAAAAATGAGACATGAGATGTTCCATTACAGTAATTCTGAATTGATCACATCCCTTTCTTTTTCCTTTTAGGATTCATCTAGTTATATTTTTATTTGTTTTAAGAAGAATACAACCGAATTCATATTTTTCCCTTTTATCTTCTTTTCAAGTCTTACCTTGCTTACGCCTTGTTCACATTCTGTTCCCACTCTTCCCTTCTTCTGATTTCTATTTTATGGTCCACGACAACCCCAATCCTAGTTCATTATGGACGAATGCTTTATTTTTATAAGACTATCAAAGACATATTATTTTTGAGAAATCCAAGAGAATTGTTT
>ML809910.1:84309-109529 GCA_009831015.1 Picea engelmannii
TATATATATATACACATGCAATTCTAATAACATTATAACCTGTATACAAGATACACAACATATAATGAATAGAGAATTGATACTTATCTTTTGATTGAGAAGACCATCCACCCTTGAGAGAGGCTATGACTCCATCGGGGCAATGGCTTCCCAAGATAGCCATGGTCCACAATCCATATCCACATGGTCTAGGCCAAGGTACCAAACCTCAACAACACTCCAACCAAAGGTCTCTCATTCCCCCACATTCCTGTCCCACCCCATGAGGGTACACCTTCACTGTCACACAGTCCATCGACTATTACACCTCCCTTTCCTTGGGATTCAACAACATGCCGACTCAGGAAGTCTCATAGCACCGTGGCTCCCGGAGTTCCAACTACCCTCAGAGATTTCCAATCAACATCTTCCCCGAGATACTCTTTGTATCCAACATTCTAAATTTAATCAACATCATCTCATATGCATCACCCACATGCAATTATCATGAGAAAACATAAAAGAATTCATTTAGGAACTCCAATTAGTGCAAAAGGGAATTCAACTTTTTCCCCAAAACATGAAATTATATTTCATAATTCATCTTGGTTGTTGCCATATTATGAATGCATCCATCCTTGTGGTTTTCCACAAGCACCAAACTGCATACCATTTTTCATGTAATGCTTCATCTTGCATACAACCAACAAAATGTCAGTATTTGTTGTACATCATAATTCAATTGCAATATGTACAAAATATTATGCAATGATCTTAGAATTTCCTGCACTTAGCAATTCAATCACAATTACCCAACAATTTAATAAACTAGAACGACTCGTCATTCTATGCATATGCATGTTCACATTAATATTTGTAAGTTCATTACTTCTTTTTCTGAACAAGAAAATTTTCTGTAATCAATGCTCATGTGACTACTTGACTTGCAACTTTACTGTTGCAATGTCTAACACTTCCCTGAAATGTCCTCAACTTCATGAGTTAACAACATTTCAGATGTTAGTAACAATTATTTCCATGCAATAATATATATGCATGTACTTACAAAACTCATTTAGCCATTTCATTTAGTACACAATTCTATCTCTTACTATGCATGAGTGCAATTCTCAATGCATACTTATTCAACGCACCTTGCATTGAATTACATAATTCTCTTCATCTCAGTCATGTATCTCACCATCCATAAGTTGGAATACTGGCCAATGTGCTGACACATTCTCCACACACTTCCTATTGTCTTCCCAATTAATTGGATGCCTTCCTTTTCGACCCGAACACTACACCAAGAATATAATTCTATGGTGTTCATTAGTGTTAGCAAAAAGGTTGCAATCCAAGTTTTATTTAAAGGTAGGAAGCTTTTAGTACCTGTGTGGCTCATAACCTTTCCATATCCATACCTTGCCATATCCAACCATGTCCTAGTCTCATACATGTCTAGCTTACTGGAATTCATTCCTATAACAAGTTATTATCTTTTAATTCTTTGTTTATTGCCCCATAACTAAATTAACATGACATTCTACTATGTCAGTGTGTGCATTCATAAGCTAAAAATCTCTGAATTAATACAGGCCTTCGGCCTTTACCACATCCAGTGGTATGCATTCAAATAATATAATCATGCGATTTTATAAAATAACTCCGGCTGAGGAAATTCTTACCTAAATTCCCTTCAGCGATTATGCAAAAAGAGTAATAAAAACTCATACCTGCATGACTGCCATTAATAAATTTTATACTACATGAATTTTTGATGGTAGTAGAAGCTTTCATGCTTCTTTTATCAAACTTATAACCAATACTTCAACTTTTTGTTGCTTCCCTCCTTATGTAGCAACATCATCAATAATACTTGCAATATGAAAGAATTATTTTTCTACTTATGGTTGTTCAACCAACCCTAATTCAACTGCTGCAACACTACCACAATTTCAACAACTTCTTTCCCATGTGCAACTTTTCCTTCCTGATCCCATAAGTATTCAATTCTTCTCGGATTCTTGAATCTTCTGGTGCTCTCATTGTAGTCATTGTACATGACTATTTTTGTTCTAAGCACTTTCTAGCCAAATCACTCTTGGTTGTCGTTTCATTTATAGTCCCAAACTAAGCTGATATTAACCTTCAACTTTCGTTAATTTCCTGGGTACAACTATCCCAATCTCGTACGTGGATGACTCAAATTCCACACCAAGATGTTTTATAGACTCTGGATTATTCAACATCCAGTTACTCTTTAGGGCTGAACTTATTCAGCCCTTTCCCGATGGAATACTTTAGTACTTGAGGTTTTCTTGTACTCTCCACTTCTCTTTGCCAACTAGCCTCAAACTTGACTTGCCTAGGAAATCTCTAGTGTATTGTAAGGATGCACATATGCCTCCTTTGCTAGCTGCATAGAATTAACTGAAAGTACTTCTTTCACCTTACCATCATAACTTCAAGTGATACCTCCAACCTCTTGGGTTGTCACTCCTGGCTCTATGTCACTTAAGATGCATTCTTGTCAGGCACCATCTCCTCTGCATTCAAAACCATACATAGAACCATTTTCTTCTTCCTGGTTCCTTATTGATTTTTTTTTCTTTATAAGTCATTTCACTTTTAAACTATTCTTGACTTGATATCTCCATGCTCTTATGGAAATACCTTCATACCCTTGGAGTGCATCAACAATCCTCTACTATTCTAGCTTTCCTTCCTGGAGTGTTGACATGCTTTCCTATTAGCTGGATATCTATCTCATGATTTCTTCTTCCATTATCTTAGGATGTTCTTGGACTTGACCCCATCCGGGTTTGCATACTTGCCATAACATATTATGCTGATATTAATTTTCAACATTCCATTATTATTTGGATTCCTCTAATTCATCTCATGCATATTCAACTTCTGTCATGCCATATTTGATGACTTCATGCCATGTTTCCACTGCACATTCTGATAGTAATAACAGAGGTAATATCTCCAATCTGTAGGGATGATCCTTGGAGATGTCACATCTTAACTCCAAACTCTTTCATATTCCATAAAACCTTCCTTCCTTATTCCCATTCTTTGCATCTCCATACAAACTTATGGTTCATGCATTATCATGTATTGCAGATGGATTTCTCCACCTAGCATTTACATTTGATGTGAAAATATTGTTACTTGAACTGTCTTCCCCAAACAAGAATTCCATTTGGGGTTTCCATGCTTCTTATCGAACCCAACATCAGATCCAATGACTTCTGAAAAATCTCAGATGTAGAATAAAGAATTTTCCCTATCCTTCTTCGTTCTTTATTCTATCTGAAGACATCTCTAACACTTTTTTTTTTTTAATGTAACCATTACATCTGGAATCCTCTTTCTGAGACCTTTCCAATCACGACTTCCTTGCTCAATTCCGAGCCTTGAGCAGAAAGCTACAATCCTTTAAAACTTGTGCTTCTTCTCTAATACACTTCTTGTGCAAAAATCTCTTTTCTATAAACTAATGGCTCTTATATATTTGTTGAACCCTATCATAAAGTTCCCAGGTCTTCAGTACCTCCCTGATGCAGGTCCGAACCAGATGAAACCCACGGGCTTTCTTCCTAACCCCTTTTTATCTTCTTTAACATAGTTTTCGGGCACTAGCCCCCGTTTTCCCTGGGCCCTTAATTCACATGGGACCACGGTTGTGACCAAGTTCTAAATCAATAGGTGCTTACTCGAGCCTTTGGCTTCGAGAATTTTCAAACACAACACAACAATCTCTCGGAGTTCCAGATTTCCAAACTCATGAAGTAGAGTGGATCAACAATCCACGTCTTCCTAGCATCCAATATTTGACACTCACTATGGAACCTCAGGCGTCTAAGTTTCAAGTCTTCAGATCTTTGGGACTTCTAAGGATTTCACATCCACACCTCCCCAACACACCAAACCATTAATATCTGAACCATTCCATTTCACCTTTGGTTATGTCATTATGTCATGTCACTTCGGTGTTATGAAACTTCAAAAGATTCTTCCTTTCATTCCTTATCAACCATCTTTCCAGAGTGTCAAGCCTCCGAACTTTGCAACTGGCGGCACGCGTCCACTGGGACCCACGAATTCCATGCTTGGACTAAGATACAAAATAGTCACATCACTTAACATTTTTCCAATTGTGGGGGCATGCGGTAGTGGTTTGGAGTAACCCGTCTTTCGTCCCACAATTCTTCTGATGTTTGCACGTAACCCCTCAGTGAAACAGTGGTTTGGATTGTGGGACCTCCTTGGAGAATTAACTCTCGTGCAACTTGGGTCCCCACAATTCCTTCTAGTCATTGATATTGATGTATCATGATCAACGCCACTATGGGTCCTCCGACCTTTAACTATGTTACCTAACCTCGGTCCCACTAACCCTTCTCATACAAAGTGTCGCGTGGTTGTTTACTAATGGCTAACACATGGCCCAATCAAATGGGTGTCATGTGTCATGTTGCAACTGGCATTTCAATCTTCCATGGGTTTGAAACCCACTGACATGTGGCACACAACCCATGTGTCCACATCAATCCTAGTGACATCATCATGCCATGCTACTTAGAAGCTTCAGAACTTTGGTTTCTAGAAGCTTTCACGCTTGCTTCCTTCCAATATCCTGAATTCTGAACTTCCAGACTTCTCTACCCTCCAGGCCCACCTAGTACAGATGTCACCAACTTAGGTGGTGGCACATGGTATGCCTAGAAAGGTCCACATCACCCCTAACGATGTCACCTAACCCCACCATGTCTACCCTTTCACTTCGGAACTTCGAACTTCGGAATTTTGTGCATCAACACATCCCACTCCTCCCGATAGCCGAACTCTAAAGTTACGATCTACCGTGAGATGTAATGGTCAAGCTTCTCCCCATATCTATGGTGTAGATATATCCTAGGAATTCGGAGCTTCAGGCTTTGGCCCTTCTCTTGTTTCTAGCATTAGACTTCAATGAATTCATGAAGTCTGAAGGGCTTCTGGGTTAACTCTTCTGCACCTTCCCCAGATGTGACGGTCGTAATGGATTTCCCTTCCTTCTGAACATATCCTATGGCACAGAACAAACTCTCTTACTCTGCGGATTTCCAAAGGAATTCATGGCTAACTGCCTCACAACATTACCAGATCTAATAGTCGTAAAGGATTCTCTTTCTCCTGAATAGATCCTAAGGTCCACATTACTCTGCGTCCCAATACCACTTCTATCACTGTTTTACGACATTGTTACTCCTCCTGAGCTTCGTAAGACAACCAAGGTAACTTCTTGGCACTCAGGAAGGTTCTGAGGTTCGAAATTGGTCCTCCAGACACAATTTCCTCTTGAAACCTTAGGTCCAATGACCACTTATCTAGCCCATTCAAGCTCATCGTTGAAACCTTGGCTCTGAACTCGAATGTTGTCTAGTTTCAAAACAATTCTTTCTAAAACTTTTTCTTCAACTTCCACTAACATGGCCCATCCATGCTCAATGTTGAAACCTTGGCTTTGATACCATATTGTAACATCCCTGGGCCTCCAAAGACCGGATAATGCTACCACGCAAAATATACACTTATATAATATATACGCATTTTAATGAATTTAAAACACTTAATCTCAATAAACACAGAATAACTGCTACCATACAAAATCAATGGAACTAACAATAATTCATATATACAACAGAGTACATGACAACATTCAAGCATCACAAAACATGCATAAAATACATAATTAAGCACAAAAATGATACTTATATTTTAGCTGGAGTAAATCCACCAACTTCCTGTAGACCTTCCATGAACCTCCCAGCCTTAGACCACGTTGCTCATCACTCTCAGCAGTAGGTCACCCCCGAGCTGGGACTAAACTCCATCGGGCAAGAGAATTCTAGGCTTGGTAAGGACAACAAGGAAGTTTCACAAAGCAACATGAAGGATATTTTATCCCAGGAGCCACTTATGCCCACAACCCATAGACCCTCATTCCCCACATGCCTGCTCCACCCCAGGAGGATACACCTTCACTAATACAATTCCATCAGCTAGTACACCTACCTTATCTTGGGCTTCAACAACAGGTTGGACCAGATGTCTCAGAGTACTGTAGCTTCTACGGGACTCCCTTCTAGGAGAACTCACTTCCCAACAAACTCTCTCACTTGGGAGAGTTTCTCATAGGCCTGAAAACCTACCTCTTCAACCAATATTCGACTCATATACAGCTAGGTATGGGTAACACCAACAACATTCAACACTTAGTTAGCTCATGGGTGACATCAGTAACGGGGAAACAGGTATGGACACCCAAACGGTAACAGTCAACACTAAGGCATAGCAAGGCTTAGGCGATTACAGAATGTGTCGGGCTTCTCAACAAGAAACATAGGATGGCTTCCATGTTTCTAGTTTCAGAGATGTGTGAGGGTATGCAGAGGTCGACGAAGGAGGTCTCGGGTTCAGACAGAGGATGGGAGAATTGCATACCCCCCAACACGAGCTGATCCTTCAGCTTTAACTACATGCGCCCAGGTCTACACTTGTCTTCCTGGAGCTGCATGCGCTCCATTTAGCCTACGTCCACTTTCCAGAAACTTAGGATAAGCCTGATCATGCCCACCTTAGTCTAAAGGAAATAAAAATAAAATATTATCCTTTTATAGATAATCCCCCCTTAGCTTAGCCCCTAGGCCTAAATACTTAGCCCCCTTCCTTACCCTGCCTAGTTGATCCAGATTTTATGAGAAGAACGAAATGAATACACATTATTAATCAGGTTCTTAACATGAAATAACAGAGATAGAGTAAAACTAGTTTTCTATTCAATAAGGAAATAAGTTGAAACTGTAAAATGCAACGAAAACAAGCTTGCTGGAATGGTGGCGGCTTATCTCTGAGAAGAGATGTGACGGCTGTGCACATTCGCAATAAGAAAATTAGAATGAGGCTCTGAAGGTATTTTTACAATAAACAAGAATTCCAAAACCCTAGACATCCAAAAACCTAACCCTAGGAGATGAAGCACCAAAAGTCATGTGGGCCCTGTTTGGGTAAGTTAGTACATCAACTTCCCGGGGTTGTAACATTTGCATACGATCTTCATTTTAGGCGTGTGATAGATCGTTGGAAAGGTATCATCGAGGATATTCATTTTGGGGGATCAATCATACCTTAGGCTATCATTGAGAATCTCAATCCTGAAAAACCTTCATTTAGGCCCTCAAAATGGCCCCAGAAGTTAAAACTACTGAAAAATAGTAAATTGCCAAAATTGTCAGAAACCTGTTTTGAGCCAGTTAGAAAAGGTGGGTGGCCACTGATATCCATCTGGATCAATCCTCCCACCTTAGGAAGAAATGGTCTACATTGCGTTGAGGTCCCCCATCAGATGAGGAAATTTCTGCTGAATTTGGCCCCGGGTGAGCCACTTGCCTTGGTGCAGGAGCTGCCCTGCTTTGACGACTCGATAAAGCTGGATCCTTTGTTGTCAAGTGCCCTTGATCTGTGTGTTCAAAATATGATCATTGGATGCCTGTTGTATGCAGTCAGGGTTGAGCGCTTTTGGTGTCAGCTGTTCTACTACTTCTGAGGTGTCTAATAATGGTAGGAAATAAGGGTGAAGGAGATCCACATTGAACACTGGGTGCAGGCCAAGGAAAGGAGGAATGTTGAGCTCAAAATAATTATCCCCCATGGCCTTGGTGATAGTTTATGACCCATAATGGAGTGGGCAAATCTTTCGATGGGGTCCTATAAGGCATTCTTTCTGCAAGTGCAACCAAACTTTTTTGCCCACCTGAAACTTATGTGGCACCCGATGTTGATCATGGCGTTGTTTGTACTTGTCATTGGAATTTTGTAGGATATCTTGAACCTATTGGTAGATGTGATGGATCCTCTCAATGAACTGGGTGGCTTTGTTTGCTTCAGTTGGAGCAGGAGATGAGTCGGTCGAGGTGACCGCAAGGGGAAGTGCAACATCTATGGGACCCAATGATTGGAATCCCAACCCCACCTGAAAGGGTTTGTGGCTAGTTGTGCTATGAAGGGCTTAGTTGTATCTATTATGGACATAGGGAAGGCTCTCATCCCATGCGCGAGGGTGCTTTGAATTATACATGTGAAGGATATGCACAATCATTCGATTTACAACCTCGGTTTGGACATCTATCTGGGGGTGAAAGGCCGTGGATTTGGTGAGCTTGGTGTCTAGCAGTGACCATAGGCTCGACCAGAATGTGCTGAGAAATCGATTATACCGATCTGAGACAATGGTTTGTGGGATTCCAAAATGTACCCAGACTCGTTCAAAGAAGATATTGGTAGTGGCCTCTACTGTGATGCTCTTCTTGCAGGTAACCAGAATCGTCGTCTTAAAAAAGCGATCAACAACCACAAAAACACAGTCATTTCCTCGCTTGGTGGATGGGAGGCCCAACATGTAGTCCAATGAGATGGATTCCCATGGACTGTCAGGAGTAGGAAGAGGGGTGTACATGCCTTGTTTCTTAGTGGTCGGTTTGGCAATAACGCAGGCAGTGCAAGACCTGATATACTTGCTGACCTCTTGTTGAAGTTTCAGCTAGTAGAAATGTTTCTTTATCATTTCCATTGTATTTTCTACACCGAACTATCCTACCACTCGAATATAGTGGGCTTCCCATATCACCTTCGCTTTCTCACTTGATGGAACACAGATATGGTCCAAATGACACAACAACCCATCCCGAAGATGGAAATTATCGACAACTGTGTTTGTACCCAACATTTGGTAGGTGGTGTTGAAGTCAGGGTCTGTCTCATAGAGTTGGGGCCATCCAGATGTCTCATGGCCGCAAGAGTCTAGCACCGTGGTGAGTGCTATGACTGGAGGTTTGCTAAGGAAATCAGTGACACGATTGGTGATTCTTATTTTATACTTGATGTTGAGGTGGAATTGTTGCAAGTATGTGGACCACTTTTGATGGCGGCCATTTTGAAATTTTCCCTGTGTCTGCATGAACTGCAGTGGCTTATGATCAGTGTGGATGACTGTCTCCTTCCCAAGAATGTAATGTCTCCACTGGCGACAGGATTGCACAATGGAGTTCATTTCTTTGTCATGAGTAGGGTACTTATGTACAGTATTTGACAGTGTATCACTATGATAGGCCACGAGGTGGCCATGCTGAGTGAGAATGGCGCCCACAACATAGTTTGAAGAATATGTCTTGATCTCAAAGGGATGTTGCAGGTCTGGTAGTGAAAGTACTAGGGATGAGCACAAGCGCTACTTCAAATCATCAAACGCTTTTTGTTGGGACCGACCCCACACAAATTTTTCCTTACCACCACCTCTATTTATTTGGCTGAGGGCCCATGTCATATGGGAGAATCCCAACATGAACCTGCGATAAAAATTGGCAAGGCCCAAGAAGCTTCGAAGCTCAGTGATTGTTGTTGGGGCTAGCCAGTCACAGATGACTTGGATCTTGCCTAGATCCACATGTACACCATGCTGATCAATGATGTAGCCCAGGTAATGGACCCTATCCATGCCGAAGGAGCATTTTTCCAAGTTGACATATAACTTGTACTGCCGCAGGGTGTGCAAAACCTGTTGAATATGCTGCAAGTGTTCAGACCAAGTCTTGTTGTAAATTAAAATGTCATCCAGATACAACACTACAAAAGTATTGGTGAATGATCGTAGGATATCGTCCATCATCCTCATGAAAGTGGCTGGAACATTTGTCAAACCAAAGGGCATGACCAACCATTCAAAAAGGCCTTCCTTTGACTTAAAGGCAGTCTTCCATACATCTATCTATTCTATCGGGACCTGGTGGTAGCCAGACTTTAGATCAATCTTACTGAAGTATTTGGCCCCCGTGAGTTGATCAAGGAGGTCATCGATTCAGGGAATCGGGTACCGGTTTCTGACTGTGATTTTATTCATAGCCCAATAATCAATATAGAGTCACCAAGTTCCATCTTTCTTCTGTACCAACATGATTGGGCTCCTGCAAGGTGATGAGCTGGGATGGATGTGCCCCTTGTGGAGTAGTTCTTGGATCTGTTGCTTGATCTCTTCATTCTCTAATAAAGAGTGGTGATAGACTGGCCCATTTGGCAGCGGTGCGTTGGGGGTCAGATCGATGGGGTTCTTGACCTGGTAGTGCAGAGATACCCTTATAGGTGAGGAGAAGATATCTGAGTATTCTTCCACGACCTTATCTACTTTATTTTTCTGTGTGGAGAGGTCGACCATAAATACCCTGGATGTGGCTATGATCTTTCACTTATTCTTAGAGAGAATCATGAAGAATACAAACTTCCCCATCTGAGAGATGACCTTCCTACATTTCTTAGCAGAGATCAAGGAAATAGCACTAGGTGGGACTGCCTCAGGTATCCTGTACAATTTCCTATTCAAAGTAATAATAACACCATGTGGACTAGACTCATATACAACATGACGTTTCCATAAATAAGTTTGGCCCAAAAGAACATCACAAAATTTGAGAGGCGCAACATCACAAAATACCTCATCTTTGAAGGGCTTGATATCGTACGACAGTCAACACTGTTGGCTGATGCGGAGATTGCTTCCTTGGCAGAGCCATCCAATGGTGTAGGGTTGTGGGTACAACATTGTTGGAAGGGCCAGCCGCTTGACGACCTCTGCTGAGATGAGATTCTTCTGGCTACCACTATCAATGATGAAGTGCAGTAGGGTGCCTTTTACCCACATCTATGAATGGAAGAGGCACTCTCCTTCTTCTGGTTCGTCTGGTTCACCAGGCTAGAGCTTGGTGGTAGAAATGGTGGCACTGGGTTCTATGTCAATGATTCGTCTTCCCCTTTATGGTTCTAGATTAGAGTTAGAATCCACATCTGATTCAAAAGCTTTCACTTTGGTCACCAGTGACTGTTTTGAGCGACAGTCAGCAGTGTTATGCCAAGGGCTCTTATGGAATTCACACCACTTCCCAGTATCTTTCTTTGTCTTTATGGTGTCCTTATTTGCTTTTGGCTGGGACTGGTTTTCCTGATACTGTCCATCTTTACTCTATCCTTTGTTCTATGTGTTGGGGCCGCCCTTTCCTAGATTTTGTTGTGCAGGATTCCCAGGCCCAAATTGTCGCATCTTTTGTTTGAGATTTTGCTCGATTTTGACGACATATCGGTAGGCCACGCCCAAGGATGAGATGTTCAGAAATTCCATTTCAGTCTGGATGTATCTATGAAGAGCATCACGATACTTGAACACCAGATGTCGCTCTGAATCTTTGATACCTATCTTGGTGCACAGGGTATGTAAGATATTTGTGAAATCTATCACTGTTTGGTCTCTTTCTTCCTACAACGTGGTCCATTTGGTATACAGGTCGTCATAACTTCCGACAGGGTAGTATTGTTCTTTAATAGCATCCCTGAAGGATTCCCAGGTGGCCGTGACTGAAAATAATGAGGTTTCCTCTGTTTCCTTTTGCTCACATAAAGTTTCCCACCAATCTTCGACACGGGGAACGATTTTGAGGAGAACAAAAGTAATATTTTCTCTATACGAAAAGTTATGGACAGAAAATTACCCTTCTAGTAGATTCAACCACTTGTCTATAACATATGTGTCTATCTGACCTTCAAATATAGGGATATCGAATTTTATTTTTACCTTTAAGGGGGCGGCGCCTCCGTTCGAAGAAGATGCGTCGCCTATTGGTAGCCACCGAAGGATTTGCGTGAAACTATCCATCATCTCGTTCCTCTGTTGTGTGAGGGATTCCTCAATCAAAAGTTTGAAAGGATATCCTGTCCCATCATCTTTCATTTTTCCTTCCATGAGAGGTCGCTTGGGCGTGCGAGAGCTTCTATCCTCAAGAGAAACAAGCTCAAGACCCAACTCTTTGTACTTCGACCACATTGGGGACATCCATTAAGAGGACAAGGAGAAGACTGCTCTGATATGACTGATCTAGATTTTATGAGGAAAATGAAATGAATACAAATTATTAATCAGGTTCTTAACACGAAATAACATATATATAGTAAAACTGGTTTTCTATTCAATAAGGAAATAAGTTGAAACTGTAAAATGCAGTGGAAACAAGCTTGCTGGAATGGTGGCGGCTTATCTTTGAGAAGAGATGTGACGACTGCGTGCATTCGCAAGAAGAAAATCACAATGAGGCTCTGAAGGCCTTTTTACAATAAACAAGAATTCCAAAACCCTAGACATCGAAAAACCTAACCCTAGGAGATGAAGCACCAAAAGTCATGTGGGCCCCGTTTGGGTAAGTTAGTACATCAACTTCTTGGGGTCGTAACTTTTGCATACGATCTCCATTTTAGGCGTGTGATAGCCCGTTGGAAAGGTATTGTCAAAGAGATTAATTTTGGGGGCTCAATCATTCCTTTGGATATAATTGAGAAGTTTGATCCCTAAAATCATTCATTTAGGCCCTCAAAATGGCCCCAGAAGTTAAAACTGCTAAAAATAGTAAATTGCCAAAATTGCGAGAAAACTGTTTTGAGCTAGTTGGAAAAGGTGGGTGGCCACCGATATCCATCTGGATCACTAGTGGATCTTAGTACCACATCACTCTTTCTTCATGGTTGGTCTACACGCAACGATGTTTATATTTTTATTAATGATTTTGAATAATTACATATATAAAACATGCTCCTGGCCTTAGCATCCTAGGCTCTCTGGCCTAATCATAACATAAGCCTCCTAGCTTATTATAAATCGGCTCACCAGCCTAGAAAACATGTTTACAATTCATAATTACAACTGGGGCTCTTCCGAGGGATATTACACTCGGGATCCTTTTTGGAATTGTCATGGCTTTCCATGGGGCAAAGGTCTTATGATAAGTTGGATCCTAAGTAACATTGATATTATATTTCTATTTGAAACTTGGGAGCATGAGGAATCTAAGTTCCCTAACATAGAAGGATTTGTCTTGTGGTCAGCATGGAACAAAAAATACCACCGTAGAGGGATATGAGGCGTAGCTTGTTATATTAGAAAGAGTATTTTTGCTCGCATTCAACTTCATAAGATTGACCCTCTCAAACAGTACATTTGGATAGAAATTTAAGACACAATTGCTAAGAAAATGTATATAGAAATTTTCTATTTTGCACCTATTAATTCTACTTTTTATAATAAAAACAATCTAGATAAAAATTGTCCCTATAATAATTTAGAACAAGATATTTATAGTTTCAAAAATGAAGGTAATGTCCTCCTTCTAGGAGACTGTAATGTTAGGACTGCAACTAAACAAGATACTCTTTTAATTAATGACTCCAACCATAATCCTTTATGGCTAGATGAGGACCTTGTTTTATCTAATAGCTACAAAAGAAGCTTTGAATACCTAATTGAGAATTGTTTTGGTACTGAGTTGGTCAAGCTCTGCAGCTCTCAAGACCTAATAATTTGCAATGGAGTAATGAAGTGGCCAAACTCCAACCAGATGACTTGTATTCATGGGCTAGGCAGTAGTGTTGTATATTCGGTGATATATGATATCCTCATTTCCAACCAAATAACAACGTTTGACCTTTTAAATGACCATGAGCCTAACTCTGATCATAAACCTTTAACCCTAACTCTAAACTTTTCCATGCATAGGAGCGCCTTTGAAGAGAATTCTGATAATCAAAGGAATTTTCACTTTCACAAAAGTAAAGTTGACATTTTCTTAAAGGATTTAAATAGTAAATTAAATCTCCTAACTTATAAGGACAACATTGAAGAACTCTATCATAATTTTACAACTACACTTTCCACATCTATTAACAAGTTCTCTTTCGAGGTGTCTTATAAAAAGAATAATAGAACGAGCAACCCTTGGTATGATAAAGAATGTAAAATTGCTAGGAAATCCATTAGGGATGCTTTTAATGAGTCCTTAAAACTCGATAAGATCAATACGTACAAAGCCCTAATTAAAAGGAAAGAAAGGTACTATGTCAATAAAAGGCAAGATAAACTTTCATGACTATATAAGTTGGATCCTAAGAAGTTCTAGAGCCAAATTTTAAAATGCAATACTAAATAAAATAACAGGATTCCCTTAAGGGACCGAAATTCCTACCTTAAAATTATTTACAATTTCCCTAATGCCATGGACACCATTCCTATTGTCCCTACAAAGGAGGAATTTTTTCTTTAAATGACATAGAGTTTGAGGTTAAGCAACTTGCAAATGGGAAAGTTAAGGATATTGAAGGCTACCAAGCCGAAATTTTTAAAATCGAAGGGCCAATCCTTATCCCTCACATACACAAGCTCTTCAATTTAGCAGTCAAGAAGGGCTTCCCTAAACCTTGAACGCAAATCATCATGGTTCCTAATTTTAAAAATGGGGATAGAAGCATTCCCTCTAATTATAGGACCATTATGATTAGCCCGATTTTAGCCAAGCTCAATGGAATTATTTTGGAAAAGAAGATTAGCCTTTGGCTAGAAAGTCAAAGGTAAAAGAGCTAAAGGCCAGGTCGGGTTTAGGATATATAATTCAACTGTGGACCATCTTGTTACCATTAGGATCATTGTAGAGGAGTTCCACAATACTAAAACCAATATTTTTTGTTGTTTTGTTGACTTTAGAAAATATTTTGACATGGTTCCTAGGAAAAACCTCTAGAATAGGTTGGAAGAGATAAACGTGCCTCTCAAGTTGAGGGATGCTACAATACAGATGTATAATAACATTATTTCTAAGTTTAAAAACACTAAGGGATGGCCAAAAGATATTAACTGCAATATCAGAGTCAAACAAGGTTGTCCCTTGTCCCCTACCCTTTTTGGCATATACATTGACAAGTTAGAAGATTTCTTGGAAAAAGAAGGTTGTGTCATCCCTACTCTCACTGGTATAGTCATCAATATTCTTCTTTATGTTGATGATATCGTTCTTATGTCAAGGAGTCCCTATGATCTTGAAAACCAACTAACAATCCTCAAGGATTTTTGCTCCAATATGGGGTATGAATGTTAATACTAATAAGACTAAGGTCATGATTATTAAATCCAATAAGATCCCTTATGATACCTTTGTATATGAAAACAAAAAATTAGAGGAAGTGACTTCATACAAATATCTTGGAATTGATATTCACCACAAGCTTGATTGGAATTATAGCATTGAGAAAAGGATTATCGGGGGATGGAAAGCTTATTATGGGCTTAAAAACAATTGTAAATCAGTTGATCTTTGGAGTTGGGATAAGAAGAAACTCCTCTTTGAGACTCTTGTTACACTTTTTATTCTTTATGGATGTGAAGTCTGGGGCTGTAGTATCTCTCCTGAATCCTGGAGAAAGATAGAGAAATTACAAAAGAATTTTATAACCTATAATCTCAAAATTAAAGGAAATACGCCTTATCCCATATTCCTCTTAGAAATAAGCCTCTCCCCCATTAAGAGCATGTATATGACGAGATACCTAATGTATAAGAACAAGTTAAACAACATGGAAGACGAGAGGCTTCCTAAAATTCCTTCAAAATTGAGTCATAATCACCATCGACTCAAGCGAGGATGACATAAAGATACCTGATCTTGGATAAACTATTGGGGAATCATGGAAGACACCATTTTGCAGAATAAAGATACTATTAAAAAAACGTCAAATCAAAATTTAAGGAGAAAATGTGGTGCGATAAACAGTTAAAGGAAAAAATAAAATTAAGGTATTATAAGGATGTAATCAACCCTAATCTAGAAGATCAAAATTATCTATCTGTTTTTCCAAGTGTAAAGAAAAAAATAAACATTGCTAATATAAGAACAAATTCTCACGAGCTCCATAGTGAAACTAGGCGTTGGTCAATTCCTAGAACGCCATGGGATGAAAGAGTGTGTCACCTTTGTGACACTAAGAAGGTTGAAGATGAAAAACGCTTTCTTTGAGATTGCCTAGCCTATACCCATATTAGATCTCTTTTTCAAAATATTTGTCACACTACCAACCTTCCTAACCTCTTAACTCAACAAAAGTATGGTGATCTTGGAAAGCTTCTCTTAATGCTTTTCGAGCACATAAATAAAATTCTAAAGAATTGCAAGTAATCACTTACCCTCTTAAGGTCTGATAGACCAATTCGGTCTTAGTGGACGTCATCATCATCATCAATAAAACATATGTCATAAAATCTCAAGAGAATGTGGGTTTTGTGATGTTGGGAACGTTTCAATGTTGGGCATCACCCCAAACATCACAAAACCCATGTTTTCTTGACATTTATTATTAAATTTATTATTTAAAAAAAATAATATATGTTTTCAAGTGTTTTTTTTAATGTCTTTTTGATATATATTTTTAAATAATATTGAATTTATTTATTGTTTAAAATTGCTTTCAATATTATTTTAAATGTTTTTTTAATATTTTTTTTTAATATTAATTTTTAATAAAATTTATCTTTTCCTATTTTTTCTAATTATGTTGTTTTTTTATTATATATTTTTAAAATGTCTATTTTTTATTTTTAACTTTTATTGAAAGTCATGGTTTTTTTTTTTTCTCAATTGGGGTTTTCCACTTTTTACTTTTATTTATTTTTCATTTATCTTTTACAATTTTGTTTACAATAGTGCCAAGCTTTCATGCTATGATTTTCAAAATATTACAATTTCAATTCCAGAGAAAAAGAGGGTGGTATTGATAACGTCTCTTTTCGAATTCACGGTTGGTATTAAGATTTGGTTTCAAGGGTATTGGTTGTCAAGGCCACAATTTCAAAAAACTTGCAATTTTATCCCCCAAAAAAGTGGGCTTCTATTGGAAGAACCACTTTTTCAATCGAGAGTTGATTTTAAGGTTTTGGTTGCAATGGTAATGATTGTAATCTGGATGTTTCAAAGAAGTAGTATTTTTAACCTCGAGAATAAAAAAAGTGTGTTATTGTTAACGCCACTTTTCGATTAGAGGGTTAATTTTAAGGGTTTTTTCGACAACATTACAATGATATTTAAGGCCATGGTTGTAAAATGTGGTAATTTTAACCCCCCCAAAAGGGGTGCTACCAGTAGCACCACTTTTTAAAACAAAGGTTGATTTTGGTGCTTTTGACCCAAAAATATGGGTTTTTAGGGAAAGAGTTCTTGCTTTGAATTCACAATTCTCTTCAAGTCGGTAACTATGATAGAGTCATTAATGTATACCCACTGTCAATAGCAAGGGAAACTTCCATTGATGATGACAAGACCTTAGGTATTATATGATCTCTAAATCTCATTCCCAGAGTAAATGTGCTAATGTTAATGGGATGAGATCCATTGGAAGGAGGGCATTAAGGCATACCCCATTAACCAACATGAGCAAGTATTAGGAACATGATATGAATTGAATGTGTTGGAAAATAACTAGATAAAACAAATCATCGAGTAAATTTTTTTTATGCACTAGATGAAAATAGAGCACAAAGAAGATCCCTTGAATAACAACCAATGATGAAGATTCTTGATAAAGGTGAGGAATTTTCGTATGACGAAAGTGAAATACAAGGAATTCCCTAGTGATGAAAGTGGAATCCAAGGTACGACATGGATTCCACTATGCAAATAAAGGTATTTAAATCAAACATAGGGAAAACACTCAATTAATGATCAATAATGAAAATCGTTGATGAGCACAAGGCCACAAACCAATGATTAAATTAAGTGCCAAGGTGCTACAAATCTACCTCCTAGATAAATGTGCCATAGTCGGTAGGAGAAGACTTTCCAATGAGAAGGAAATGATGAATCCTTCTACACTAACATGAATAAAAATGCTAATAATGATGAAAAATTGAGAGAAACTTGAGAACATGGAAGGCCAATGTAACAATCAAGGATTCTAAGGTATGGTCAACTCAGGCTAAAACATCCTTCAAACATAAACATGACACAATAGTGACTTGAGAAGTAATATACACCAAAAGGGACCAATGATATAAGTCAACAACATAAGAGGAACTTAGACCATTTCCATAGTGACTAGAAGAGTAACCAATCAGAAATGTGTAACAACTCATACTCATGGTATAGTTCCCAAGGAATTACTAAAACCTAAATTGTGAAATATTGACACAATACAAGTGCTTTGTTCAAAGGTGACATAAGTGACTTGCTACTTCATATTTAAAACATAATGACGATCTTGATTCTTTCCCCTCTTTTTTTATAAAGTATGGAAAAGAACAATAGAATTCCATAGTATAGTGTTAAGAAAGAAATGAGTGTAGCATGGCATGCAACTATGTTCCAAGCACATGGAACATACCTATGCAAAAATTAATGTTAAATAGGTACTAGGTAGGACATTGACACTCAAAAAATGTTTCTTCCATGGATAAATTTCAAAATGCAAATGCCATGGATGAAAATGATAGCTGACACAAATGCAAATGACAATATGAATGCTACAATGAAGCATTAGGCATAAGTGCACAATTAGCATGCGAGAGAAATCAAATGCATACAAAAATACATGGGGGACGATCAAGGAATGGTCAGAAAAAGGCTAAGAGAGAATCATGTATTTCAAGTACGATGTCATGATGGGACAAATACGACTCCCAACCCTACGAGAGAAATCAACACGGGCACCAAAAGGAAAACAAAGTAATAACTAGAGAAACCCATGATACGACTTAAATCATGGTGAACGACAAAAGGAGAATGGTTTAAACATCATAATTCAATGGGGCCAATTCTAAAGAAAAAAATGACCAAGCAAGCATGCAATACCTATTCCTTATGCTAGCTAAGAAAAATTTCCCTCAAAATCCGAATAAGTAATAATGGAACCATTAACATATAAATTTTATTTTTGACATCCAACAAGTTACAAAAAAATAAAATAATGCTTTTCCATAGCTTAAATGGTTCAATAGCCAATACTTAAAAGAAACACAAAGTAAAATGGTACACTAGTTTGCCGAATATGGTGAAAATGGCTATAAATTCATTAGAAAAGATTCATTTTTACTATTTTATTTAAAAACCAAAGAACTGGACAAAAATTGAATTTTAACCCCAAACTTCAAGTGCATGTTTGAGGAGCATCGACCAACAAATTTGCATGTCGTCGCTTCCAAGTACTTCCTCTTGTCCTCTTCTTCATATTAGTTTTCAATTTTTTTTTTTATTTTTTTTTTTATGGTTGATGGAGACCAGTTTCAAAAACATGGTTTCCACACTTGCAATTTATCCCTTATTGAATGGTGGCCAGATCATATCATCTCCATCTATGACTTCCATCGAGATTCGGTCTTAGCGTTGCCACCTAGGGCCTAATGAAGTGATATAGGTAGGAAATATTTTATGATTTTTGAAAATTTCTTATAAAATTTTATATTTTATTATATTTTGTTTTTATGAATTTTAAAGGTATATAATTTTGTATGAGTTATGTTTTAGTAACAAAATAGATGTGGACCTAGAGAGGCTAGATGGAGTTCTTAGGAACTAATGTAGAGGTGCATATTAGTTAAGGTTGTAGAGCCCACTAGAGTGCTCTTGAGGGTTTAGCACAACTTGGAGGGATTGATAACTCAAGTGTCAATGTCCTAGATAGATGATCTCTTATAGAACCTCCAACAACAAGTGGTAGAGGTACCACATCCATGGGTATGGATACTATGGAAAATAACATATTCCACAGTGTGCTATCATGAGATACATCCTACCAGATCATGAGGATTATTCTTCACATCATTTTACATTTTGTATTAGTGGCCCTAGCATTTCATCATATCATCGAAGGCTAGAGAGCTTAATTTTGTATATGACACATTATATTTTGGACATGATGGGATTTTTATTTTATATATACACATTATCTTTTTTTGGCTTTACTTATATGTGCAAATTATGTGATTGATTTATTTCATGCTATATGTCCATGCACACTTTGTTTTTACATTTATCACAACATTAATGTGATAAATGATAGTTTAATACATAATTATCTAATTCATTGGTTACGTCATTAAATATTATTGAAACATGAATGTTTATAATAAATCAAAAATAATTCTCAAGGAGTCTCACCCACAAATACTTCCTTAAAATTGTACAATCATGGACATGGTAAGTGTTATTTAATTGCAACACTGCAAATTGTGAATCTAGATGAACCACCTTACATCGAATTCCAAATGAAAATTATTCCAATAAAAGATTGATGATTGCACTATTTTCAATGACATTATTGGTCATAGGACCTAGAAAAATACCTCTTGAGTTCACAAGTTGGCTCATAAGAGAATAAATTACCCAAGTTGTAGAAGCCATGATTTGGATGTGATGACTAGCACCATCCACGAATCCAAGGTATATAAGTGTATTTTTTGACATCTTCCAATCAAGCAAAATACATTATAAGCAAAGACTGAAATACTAAGAAAAATGTAAAATGAAACTGAAGCAAAAAACTACTTATATACAACAAGTACACAAGTAGTGTCCTAAAATTTCTATCTAGGGAGAGCAATTCTTAAGATATATCTTGTTGTGGGGAACATCCAACATATTCCTATCATAATATTCTAACTCGTAATCTCATTTACTCAGAACACACCTCACAATGTAAGGACTGTGCCACATGGGCTTAAACTTGCTTGCCCCTAAGGCATATTTATCCTAGTCATCAACTATTATCGTGTCTCCTTCAGAGAAGAATTGAGGATGGATAGACTTATTGTATTTATCCTTAACACGTTTTTTATGAGCCTCCTTCATAATGGCCACATTTCTCCGGTGTTAGCCAAGCCATTCTAAATAAACAAAGTGCTCTTTCTTATAAGTTGCATTACGAAATAACTTAACAACTAATTTGAATGACGGAATTTCACACTCAGTCAGTAAGATAGCATCCACTCCATGTACAATATATAATGGAGTGAATCGTATACCTCCCCATGGTTTCTTAGAAGAGGTAATTACTTCCAAAATAGCCTCATCATATGGTAAGACCATGTCCAAGGAATCTTGCAAAGTAGAAGAGTTGAAGGCCCATATGGGAGACATAAATTGATCATATTCTTCCTGGTATGGAAGAATATGATCTACATTTATAGAGGTTGATTCAATAGCTTGACAAGTAATCTTAGCTACAAACAATGGCATGGATAACTTGCATATCCATTTCCTTTTGCAAGAGTAGATGATTTTGGTACTACCCATAGGTCCTCAAAATAGGATATTTTGCATGGGATTGAGTATGGTGAGTTAGCATGACTATAAAAATTACATATACTTGGGAATAGTCAACATAAAAAATAGGTGTAGGGAGTGGAAAAGTTCCCATCAAAGACAAGTACATCTGACACTCACATTTTCATACACCTCCATGGAATTGTCTACCATTGGGACATTGGCTCCCATATAGAGGATGGATCAAAGGTACTAAATGAAAATTGGTCAATCGTGACAATTTTTCATTGGTGAGGGAAATGAAGAACTTGAAATATTAATGAAATTATAATTGTCATCACATAAATCTAGCTACATCCCAAGAGGAGGTTGTAATATAGTAGAGAATCAATAACTTCAACCTCTATTCAGACAATTTTACCCCACAATTCAATAGGGAATGAGGGGATGATTCCATGAGGTGTGAAAGAAATACTATTGAATTCTTTCCACATGTTTGTAGAAGAAAAAACCTCAAGAGAAGCTAAGACTCTCCAACATGATAGGGACATCACACATGTAGAGGCCCCTTTGTTTTCCGCCATCCTAAAAATGTTCGCTTTGTGAGGTGAAACCTAAATTTGAAACATGGTGTGACCTTGTCTTGGATTTTTCCAAGTAAAATGTTATTAGATGAGAATAAAAAGGATCAAAGTCATGAATAAATTCAATAATGCCTTGTGTTGCATAGGGTAGCTTTGAAGGAATTCCAATGCAAACATAGTGCAAGGTGCCTGGGAAATATAATAATAACAAATTGTAGTTCTAAGGGGCATTAGGGTTACGAAGAGACCTGATTAAAACAACTTTGGGAAGGTGAGGCATCATATTGACTACTAGTTCTCTATTTGAAGAGGGGTAAATAGTTGTTGGATTTTGCTTTGTCCTTCGATCAAGAATTAGGAGCATTGTAATTATGAGATCTAGATTGGAAATTAACATCCTTTTTACACATTATATGTCACATTTGATGCATTTACCCCTTGGGGAGGAGCACCCGTATTTCCCTATTTTGGAGGAACAATATTATTGGAACCACCAACAACGATTTGTTGGGCTTGAGGAGGAAAATGGTTTGTAAGAATAATGGGTTATTGTTGGACATCCCATTGCACCAACAATTGTTGCTCATCCTCTAGCTTGGGGAATTAGTGAGTCAAATGCAGCTCCTTACATAACTTACTAGAGAACTTGAACCTATTATTCTCTTTCTCTCCCCCCCCCCCCACCAACATTATTATTATTATTATTATTATTATTATTATTCATTACAAGGCCTTACTTTTTAATCTTTATTTTTTCTTTCCCTTGGTTTGTTAACTTACTTTTGGATTAAAACTTTGCATTGAAGGGAAATCAAAGGAATACATGGTACTTGAGGTGTTAGTATCCCCTTCTGCAAATCCAGGTGTGTTTGAGTATAAGGAAATCTATCCCACTTAGTTCAATACTTGACTAGTTGTGGCACTTTCTGTGGGTCCAATCACACCATCAATGCATGATCTAGGTTTTGGTTTAGTAGGGTTTGTTTCTACACACAGTGCATTGGGAAAAAAAAAATAAAGAACTTGAGATTGGGAATAGAAAAAGTCCGGCTGGGATCTTATTATCTCTTATTCCTCGATAGTCACCCTTGATAGAGATACATCTTTTTAATATATGGTAGCAATGATTTTAGAAACCAATCAAACAAAAATTGCTAGGTATTTCAACCTTGATCATTTGAATCCTCCTTATCTACTTATGAAGGTGCTTAGATATGTGAAAGGAGTTGTCCTGTTATAATTATGTTAACAAATTCATCCCCATCTCATAATGAATTGGTAAAAATGAAAGTGTGCAAGAAAATTCATCACCAAGGATGTGAAGTCATTATATACCATGCATTTAAGCTTGACATGCCACCTTGAAATAATCCTAGTTAGGGCCCAATGGAAAAGTCTTAATCAAATTCTATCACCCATTAATGATTTTGTTGGACACCAAAGTGTTTAAGGGATATTCCCCCCATGACCTTGGGTCAAGTCACAACAAAACAAGACTGAATTTAGAAGATAGAAGATATCCTCGTCTATATCAATGCATACAAGAAATAACTACTTTTTATAAGGAGAGAGAGAGAGAGAGAGAGAGAGAGAGAGAGAGAGAGAGGCCTCACACATTAAATCCTTAATTTGATGTCGATCCGCTCTCTCGCTTCTTGGATCACTCTTGATCTCTGTCGAAACTAGCTTGCAATAGGAAATCAAGAATAAGTTGCTACAAGGTAGTTATACATTCTAATATCATATATCATGTGAATATATTCAAATATATATGAAATACATTGGCATATAACATCATATTGAACCAATAAATACACAATAGGAGGGAAAGATAACTCATATATTAACAACAATGTGAGAAAGGTAGTTACAACCTAATTCAACCTTCGATACTGGTTCAGAGCCAACTACCCTAGGTTCCTCCAAAGACCTTCAAGCATCAACTTAGTGGGGATGTTCTTCCTTGGATAACTCGACATGGATAGGAACATAACTTGTCATTATAAAGATAAGAAAGGAACACTTGAAAACGAGTTTCCAGGTATGGGATGCTACTTAGAGAATGAGGGGGTATAGGGAATTTTGCTAAATTTTAGTAGCATGATCTTGCACCTCAGTTTGTCTTCCTCGTCCATGCACCTAATGGTGCATTTATACCATCCTTGAGAGGTTAAGGAGGTTGAATTCCATTTGGTACGAGCTCAACGAGGTTGGCAAAATGAGCCCAATCGAAATCCCTGCCCAAAAATGTAGAATTGTTTTATTTTTCACATTTTTTGAGGGAATCCATCGGTTGCAAACTAGCAAGGTGCAGATGTGTTGTGCCCCAACAACCCCCTTCTTTTTCTTTAATCAAAATCTAGGGTCCTTCAAAAATTTTCTTGGAATTTTTGTTTGTTTCCCTTTCACTTGATTGGATTGGTATTGGTTTTCTTTGTTTCGAGGTTGGTTTGATTTTATATATATATATTTTTGTTTGGTTTGAATTTCATGAAATTTAAATGCCATTTCATTTTTCTTTCTATAGAGTTTAAATGTTGATGGACGAGCTTCATAATTTGGGATTTTTTATTACGACACATCTTTTCTATGACATTTGTTCACATTTGATCAAATTTGAATGAGGGAGAGACGAACATAGAAACCTTAATTTTCATCAACTTTTACTTATGTTTAAATTATTATTATGTTTTTGTCTTTTGCTCATTAACAATCATTTTCACAAAATCATTTGGTAGGTTTAATTAATTAAATTATTTTGTTAGTTTTCATCTTATTTCAAAATAAAAATAAAATAATAAAAAAAAGAATTCTCTATCATTTGCTTGATTTTGTGAAAACCCAAAATTAATATTTTTCTCCTCTCCATTAACTTGAAGCTTCTAGAATTTTAAGATCATATTTGAAAGGAAAATATAAACAATGTTTGTTTAGAACTTATAGTTAGTTTAAATTCATTTTAATTGTATTGTTCTAGATTTTGTTTTATTCACAATTTTTAGGTTTCTTTTTGTTTCACAGGTTTCTATTATCAGTTATTTGGTACGGATCTGATCATGGCTTGATTTTATTATCTAAATACGTTCAATACGATTGATCCAAAAATAATATTGGATTGTTGCAAATAAATTTATGAGCAACAACAGATAAAATTTGGAAATGTGTCAAGAAAAGACAAACGATTTTGCAGGACTGATTGCAGCCAAACCATGAGGAATCTGAAGAAACGGTTGAAAACCCATCTCCAAAATGGACCTATTTAACTTACAATTGAGAGTTTTCCCAAACAAATGCACAATTTGAGAGATAGTTGTGTCTTTTTATGAGACAAATTTCAAGTGGTGGAAATTATTAGTGACGCCCAGACTGTTCATTCATTGTATAAATATATGAGAAAGTTCAGGGCCATTGGGATCCAAGAAATTCAAAGGAGTATTTTTATCCTTTCTCTTTTGTATATTATTTCTTTTGTAAACTTTTTCTTCTTTTCAAATGGAGTAAC